>VXBL01003409.1:1943249-1989198 GCA_013400195.1 Aramus guarauna
CTTCCCAGTAGTTACTCTCCTGAATTTGAGCATGGCCTAGGAGATGGAGCACAGGCTTTCTGTGTCCTTGTGGTTCCAATCACAGCACATGCTAAGGAACATTCATTTCCCTGAGGCAGGGCCAAAGGAGAAAGGTCTATTTCATTCTATCCCATCTTCGTAATTCCCCCAGTAGATGCAGTGTTTACCGTTTTACAGAACAGCTGCTCTGAACAAATGCAAACACTGTGTTTGTCCTGTGGTATTCAAGTTACCACACCAGAAAAACTCCGTAACTCCTTTCAGCAAAAGAAGGGATTTCTCAGATGCATTATTTTCCCAAATATCAAACACAGAGAGAAAACTGTTGAAAATAATCTCAATGCGACTTTATCAAGACATGGAAGAGAAAATTCCTTCTAAAAGGAAAGTCATTAAGATAAATCAGGAAAGGTCTCTCTTATCATCATTAAATAGTAACTTAAGCACAGGATTAAACTTAACCAGATCACTTATGCTATTAATGACCTAATTTTTTGAGCCAATCTTTACCATATCCCTTGATATTCCAGAAATAAAGCAGGCTCTTAGCCCCCTTCTTCTCTCCTGAATTACAACCCTTTCCAAGAAACCTCCTTTTCTGAACCTTATACCTAACCCCAAATCAGGACCCAAAAATAACTCAGTGACCTGTATTCACAAGATGAAGGATCGTAAGTCCTACTTAAATTCCTTTTATGACTGGCCTTCACCATCAGCCTCTGGGCCCTGTTATAAGCCAGCAAGAAGCTCCATTCTTTGAGCTCTCCTTTCAGATTCAAACCATAATCTATTGTTAAAATTCTCACCTAAACCTTTGCCATGTCTAAGCCATGTCACTCTGACACACCCTTGTCCTTGCACAGCATCTATATTAGTCAGCTGGTGTAGAGCTGATCTCATTTGCTCACCCCTATTCTCACATGTGCCCTTCAGGCTATCGGCAACTGTTTCAGGCTGGGAGCACGGCTGTCCACAGCAATGCTTTTCACTTGATACCTGTTCAGCATGCTAAGATCAACTGAGATCCTCCACTTTGAGACTGACTGAAACATTTACTTACTTGAGGACCAACATCTGTGAAACATACTGAACTTGGAGAACTGTTAGGTCCAGACTTCAGGGATGTTCAGAGAAGAATATTTTCTTCAAATTTTTTATTTGTATTTCTGTGTATGCGGTAGAAGACCAAAGAGGATGGAGAAGAGGGAGATGGAGAAGAGGGAGCTGATGCAGAAGGCCATCAAAGTCAGAAAGCATATGAAAATAACTATGAAGAGATTCAAAGATTTCTAAAATTTTGTAACATGAACTATGCAGCAAGGTAAGTGCTTTAAAACAGCACTAATTTGAAAAGTGCAGGCTGTCCTCTTATTTCCTGGAAAGCCATCAAACACTAAGACAGAAAAGGAAGCTGAACTCAGTGGGATAGCTCAGTGTTAAATAAGAACTAGCCTGGCTTCTCTCATGAATTCACCATCACATAAACTGTGTGATCTCTCCACTCTACCCACAGAGTAAAAGCTTAATCCATGTGAAGAAGTTAATGTATCAATTTCTATGACTCTCTGAAGCTCATTAAAAGCCTGCAAAACTAGAAAAACTGATGCTTTCACCAGGCTTTTGCCACTGGTGTGTAACATGCCCCTCTCCCCATCCCTTCTTAATTTGCTTATATAGGGTGATTTCCAAAGGCACAAAGTTTGGCCTCCTCAAAGCTGCTGCCCCATGTGCTTTTTAAGCTTTTGCACCAAAGCAAGAATGAATTTTCTTCTGCAACACCTTAGAAAAGCCATTATTAAGAAAACAGTTACACTTCTGAACTGGAATGGGTAGGACCCTATAGCAGCAGATTCTTCTGTACTTGGGAAGAAGCCTCATCAGCAAAGCAGCAAAAAAGACAGGAACGGATGGCAGAAATTTCTTTAGCTGCCTGAATCTTCATGGCTTGGACTTCCTCCTGTTTCTGCCTGTCATCCTCCCCCAGAACAAATTAAAAACAAAAAAGAAAACTCAACACTGGTGTGCACAACAAGGTTCAACTAGCCTCCTGATCACCTGAAGAATGTGACAGCCCATAGGTTTAGGAGAAAGATAAAACCTAGAGCTCCAGTTGGAGTGTAGCAGCAAAGGGGCTGCCAAGGAATCAGTAGGCTGCAAACAGAATCCTTCCCTAAGAACTTGTTCTTCTGGGCAAAGGCTGGAGGTCTTGGGCTAAAGCTAATATTAAAGGTAACAGGCTATATTAGCTACTATGAGATTAACAAGTTTTCAGCTAAGCTGCCTGCATATTGATAAAAGGTTATTTCCCTTCTCTTTATCAACAAAAATAAATCAGTATTGGAACAAGTGGAACTAAAATTAGAATAAACAAGACTATTTGCTCTGACATTAATTGTATAGTAGAGCTTGTTTCGTGCAATGAGTAAATTATGCGTGCCAACATTGAAGTGAATATAATAAATATAGTCAGAACTTTTTTGTTCCCACCTACTTGAAGAAATCCTTAGAACCGCTCATCTGAAATCCTAAAGCCTCCCCATGCAAGACCATATCTTGTATGTTAACACACTGAAAAAGGATGTTGCAAGTCTGCTGCCCAATTTTCTTTTTCAGCATCCCTCTTCTAGGCAGAATGTGTTCACAGTGGAAACACCATCAGTCCACTTTTATTCAATGCCAAAAAATATACATATACAAGACCAGAAGTCCATAATGCTTTGTTTGATAATGAAGCAGGACAGGCACACTTGACTATAGTCCATAAATCTAGCCTACCTAGTACTTTTTCCTGTTATTAACTCATTGGCAGTGTAGGGCTTTCAATAGCTGCAGAGAATCAGCTGCAGTTGGATAAAGGGGATCAACAGTAGCCACTGCTGGGGATCTTTGTCCCAGCAACATACTCCTTCCAGCTGCCTCAGATATCACTGTGCTTTGCCACTGCCACAGTTGTGAAATAACCTATCCAGATCTTCACCATGTCTGTAATCCCAGTATCATCCCTTCTTCACCTCAGCTCTGCAGCCAGTAACACTCGTGAGTTCCTCTTACTAATACCGAGGCTAGCGTTAACACTTGACCTTGCCTTTAAAGGATTCAAAGGACCACCTGCCTGACATCTCTCCAGCCATTCTGCACAGCTCCAGTCAATACATTGCTCAGTACTCCAAAAACTGGGACTGGAACAACAGCACTTGCACGAGCAAGCACACAAGAGCACTGCTGCCAGCTGAGCACGCGCTGTGGCTACAGCCAGTGACCAGCGCTATCGGCTCCAACCAACAGCAGTGCACACCCAGGCACCTTGAACCAAGCAGTGCACATCCAGCCCAGCTGCAAATGTATCCTTTCTCAACCCCCTCCGGAATCAAAACCAAACCAACTAGCCCAAAGCAGGCTCTGGGGAGAATACGATTAGAAAGTTATCACTTACAGGCATCAGAAACAAACAAAATGGTTATCTTTAAAAACACCATTATTATCTCTTATGTTAGTCCTGCCTAGTATCAGGTACACAGGGAAGGATGATAAAGGCTGGTTTAGAATTTGAAGAGTTACTCACTTCTGCCTGTCTAATTAAGAGTCAGTTAGTGAGTACTGAAATGATCGTCTCCCCTGACCCCGGCAGATGCAGAACACAGTTATGGCAACAGAAGCAGGAGCAATGGGAAGCGAGCCATGGTATTCCCCATGGCTGGGAGCCACTCACCGGCTGGAGGTGCTGCAGGAAGCATCTCCTGACCTTCTCCAGCCAGTGTCCCACCACCACGGCACAGGGCAGCCGGCCACCTGGAACCAGGGTCCTCCACAGGGAGGAACTGGCACTTTTCTCACATATCTATGTAAATGTTTGCCTACTTAGCTATAAATATATTTAAATATGCACATAATCATATCCATATGTAAATACCCCACATTTTGCAATACACACTAATTTAAATATGTACATACTTAAATCAGAATCCCAAGTAACTTCCCTCTTTCTCTCATCAATGTGGGCCCAACCCAATTCTTGACGAAACAAACAGGAATTTGTAAATTGTCTTCACTGAGCATTAGATTCGGCCTCAGAAGTCCCCCATGGCTCCTTCCTGTACATACGCTATCAAAATTCTCTAACAGCTTAATATTTCCTGAGGCCACATATTACAATGATCAGTTCAGACAAGGGAATATCAGGACACAGAGGCCTTGTGAGAAGAGCGGTCTGGGAGCTTCAAGCTAGTGAGAGAGGAGAGATTTCCTCCTGCGCTGCTTTCAGCATGTACTTTTTAATCAGATAAATATAAATAAGTTGCACAGCAGTTGTTTAGTGAGTGGCTTAGGGACATATTGTTCCCCCGTCCTAGTTTTCCTGACACACTTGGTAAATTTAGACATCTAATTAACAGTCTGTGCCATTTATCAGGTTACTCATTGCTGTTTTTTTTTTTTAAGGCCATCAATTAAGCTTTCCATACCTTAGCCATATTCTCCATCTCCAGACTGAGTCCTAGGCCTCTCTCAGAAAGACGACAAATGTCTCTAACACATCCCCATTCTGTTTATATGGGCTTTACGCAGCCCTAGGGAGATGAACTAGGGTCACCTCAAAAGCTGGTTTCAAAGTAATACTCTAACACCTGCATGTGTGGGATAGAGCAGACCAAGCAGGAGAAAGAATGGAAGAAATTATGGTTCATCTCTAAAAAGTCAGCTGGGGCAGAGTCATTCAGTAAGAGCCATATTATAAAACATCTGCATATTTGTTGACATTTTCATAATTGTATTGTCAACTCTTACTTTGTAGTCCTTGCTGTTCTAGGTTTGTAAATGCTCATTTTTACCTTTGCTTATTTATCCTCTTTTGTGCTAGTAGCTCTTACCTCTGACATGTAAGATTTTTCCACAGTGAAGTATTTACCCTAGTAGTGACACTATTTGGTTTCAAGTCCCTTTCATCATAGGAGCAGCAAAGGAAATTAAGAGCATTCAAATAAAAAGAAAGATCTTTTACCAGTTCATTGCCGCATGTAGCTACAAAAGCAGCTTGCAATGCTATGACAGATATACTAGTTTTGTTTGCAAAGTAAAGGGTCTTTGACCAGATCAATGCTGCAGGCCTGCACTGACGTGAATCCTCTTTAACAAGCAGTGCATTTATTATCACTTCTTTACCAAAGAATAACAATTCTGTAGCACACAAAGCATACCCTCTCACTTGCTCTCCTCACAGAGGTAGGGTAAAATGGCTTTTCTAGTTTACACTTAGATTAAAAAAAAAAAATACAGCTAAATGTGCATATGCATCACATTTCTACAATGACATTCCAGTGTGAGAAAGGCAGATGCAGCGTGAAAAAGAAAAGTCGCAAGAGAAAATTAGGTTCTCTTCACTCCCCTTGTTTTGCTCCTGGACCATCCAGATAATTGTCAGATTACTACTACCAGAAACAGGCAAAGGAAGAAACTCTGCCGAAGTATCTATTCACATCTGTGCAGATGAGACACAACGCATCTTTTTTTTCTGTCAGGAGTAGCAATCCAACTAAAACTGCAAAGGTAATTACCTTCAGGGTCATGCCTTGACCACATGAAACTTATTTACAGAAATGCAGGACACTAAAAATCAAAAATGCCTGCGATGAATGTTTAGTAGGCAAAGACCATCCATAACATTATGCAGTGCCAAAGAAAGCTTTGCTACACCTTTCTTTTTATACATGTGCTTTAAATGATCAGTTTTTAAGGCGCAGTTACTGTTTGGTTTAGCAGCTTCAATGAAGAAGATAGGGCACACAGCCCCATGTAGAACCAGAAGGAAAAATTGTTTTGTAAGAGACTAAACACCTTGTAGCGAAAAATCCTGTCTGACAGCAACCTAACATCAAATAAGACAGACCTCCACTCTGCCTCTTGGCAGCTCTCTCAACTTCCCCTGAAGTCTGACCTTGCTGTCCGTAGCTCCAGGGCAGCCCAGCATTTCTGCTCTCCTGTGTCCCAGAGCCTCGGAAGGAGCCGTTCTGAGCAGCCCCTGAGCAGCCCGCCGGGGAGCTGCCCAAAGGAGCCAGGAGGAAACCCAACAACAACCCTTCTCTCCCACGCTGCTCCGCTGTTTGCGGCACTGCTGCTACTCTGCGGCAGCTGCAGCCTGCTGGGAGAAGCCAAGGCTTCCAGGGTCCTTAACTCCGCGACAGCTGACCTCTTTGAGTATGCCAGGTTCTCTGGAAAACAATCTCAATGCCAAGGTTGGGTGCTCAGGGAAATGAAACTGAGTTTTCAAAAAAATCACTAATTTTCATTGCCTTCCTCATCCCTCCCTGAAATATCTTTAGCTGGCTTCCAATTTTGTATCCTGTCTGGAGATGAAATGGGGGCTCTTGAACATAATTTACTAATAATAAACTGGGCAACACATGAGTTTTAAGGTTTTCTGCTTCAGTTCTTTTGGTAGCTCTTTCATGCCATGACAGATTTCTACAGAAAAAGCAGTAACCCAAGTTTGCTGGAATTGTCGCACACATGCTTAAATAGAGCCTGGCTGATACAAAGAAATTTGCAGCATTTGCTATCAAGGTATTCACGTCAGATATCATCACAGAACTCCAGAAATTCAGGTCACAGGGAGGTTATTTTTCTGAAAGAGATAAAACATTAGGATTCAAAATAAAAAAAAAGCATCTTACAAATTTAAGAACAAGGTTGTGACCAGTGGCTAGTGAAAATCTACAAAGTGTCAGTGAATAGAATAATTATTACTGGTTTCCAAGGTGAAAGCTAGCACCTTTGACTGAAGAGTAACAACTAACTTGGGTTAGCAGAAACCTTGATTGAAACCATTATGTTTCGCTCACTCTCTGTGGTTGATCATGCCTAGGGAGACTTCCTTCATTATATAAAGCGCGCAGGAGATAAATGGAACAAAAATCTCTAGGATAGTTAGGTCAGACGACATACACCACAGTGACACATTTTCCTCTATGAAGCCAGAAATTTCCAGTCCTCAGACGTGATAGATGTGTCAAGTTTACTTTTCATGGAGAAAAAAAGGTGCTGTTATAGTTCTGGCTAACCTTTGTAGAAACCCTTAATTCACAGAACAAGTGTGGAATCTTGTCTGGGAAAAGCTGATCTCTTGCTTCATGCCTTGAAGCTACTACATGCCTTAAGTACCCTGACAAGATTTTGAATCAGACAATAAGGATGAAAGGGAGGAAGAGAGTCTGTTGGGGCACAGGGACAGAAAGGGGGGGCAGGAGAACAGCAGATGGTAACATTTGCTACGTTTTGCTTTTACAGTCCAAGTAAGCCTAAAACCCAAAGCAACTATGCTGCTCCAATGTAATTAAGTGCTTCACTAATGTGAAAAACCTTTCTTTATGAGACACAGCAGAGTACAGAAGAAGGTTGCCTCTGAATGACCACTCCAAAAAAAAAAACCACCCTAATCAAAGACATTTGCCAGCCTTATCAAATACAGATGCACAAAGTTAGGGGCTGGAGAGCATCTCTGTTAGCAACAAAAATTGGCAGTGAGTCTTGGGTAGATTCAAGTACCTTAAAACAGAATTCAACTCTTCATCATACAAAATCCTAAATAGATTTGGAGGTTCTTCAAAGTCCAAACACACAGAATAATGCTGAACACATGTTTTTCTTCAGTGTACTTGTAACTCAAACTCAAGTATTTAATAAATTAATCCAGACTAGTATTCTCTAGTACATGAGAAATGAGTATGAAGTACTGACCTTAGTGGTAAGAGGGGGAAATGCAAAAGTTGAAGGGGATCCAGCTGTAATTTACCTGCAAAGAAACGACCAGCTTCTACAGCTGACTATTAAGAACTTGAGAACATTCATTTTGTAGAATTACAAGCATGTTCCAAAAACTTACGAGGCCTTACATTTACCTCCGTACTAAGAAAAAACACTCTTTTCTTTGGAAAAGAAAACAATAAACTCCTTTTTCTAGAACACATCATGGGCAAAACTTCATTCTATGCTATCTGTGAAGAATTAAGTACAGTCACCCAGAGCACAAAATGTAACTCAAAAGCAACGGGCTCTGTGATAAATTAAGACGTTCCTTTCATAGATTATAGTGCATTCCTGTCACATTAAGGCATTTTGAGCTACAAAGCCAACGTAGAGATTGATTGGACTATTTTTTTCAATAATTGAAGGGATTATATGCCAACATTTATATTCCAAACAGTTTTCTTAAACCTTATTGAGGATATTTTTCTGAACGTTAAAATGAAATAAAAATCAGATTTATGATTAAGCACTGCTTTACTGAACAAGTGAAACTTTAGAGCAATGCTACAAAGAGGAACAGTATGTGCAACTGACTTGTGAGTTTGGAAAAAACTAAAAATCACACCATTATGAATGGTAAAATGTAAACTGATTTTTTAAAATACTTTTAGTTTTTGAATATTATTCTAAGATTCTTAGAAACCCAGGAAATTCTTATTATTTTTTAAACATTAATGACATGGGAAGATGCAATGTCCACAACAATTTTTTTCATGAACTCTAAAATCTCACCAACTACTCAAGTCTTATTTACCAAGAATCTTATCTGTATAGAAGAAACCGTGACTGAACATACAACCAGGCACCTACATGTTTTAACTGGGTTGAAGGTCTCTCTTCCTACAGATTAAGGTCTCTTAATCCATCGACCCATAAAATCCTGTTGCTAAGATGAGGTTCTTATCTCTATCCGACTGCTTTTGTAAAGCAACCGCAGAGGTAAAGAACACAACTGGCTCTTCCTCCTCGCACTGCTTAATAAAGATCTGAGAAAGTTAACAAAAAATAAACCAAACAAAAATAAACCAAAAAAACCCCACCAAAACACCATGACACCACAAAACAAACCCCCAAATCCCACAACACTGGACAGGTAGACTCAATTAACAATCAACAACAGCAATCTTTCTGGAGCTCTTCTGAACTGCACAACTGCATCTCCCTTGCCACCTTAGGCAGGTTTGCCTTTCACCTTGGCAAGAGATGGGCAGCCCCCACCTGCCCCGGCCCTTACACCAACCAGATGTAAGTCCCAGATGAGAGCCCGGACACACGCTATCATCCAAGCTACCCTCAAGGTCAATGAGGTGGCAATGGCAGAGTCCATCCTCAAAAGGTAACGCCCTGTCCCTGAGGGAGGATTGCCTTGCTCAGATACCAGACCAAAACTGGTCTCTATGTAGAGAACAGCCCAAGTATCCAAAAACTCATTTGAATCCCTTTCTACCTCCCAGCACTGTTTTATTTCTATATAATTTCTCCTACATACCTACTCAGATGCTGCAATAAATAACTGGTGTTTATAGAATCTATATTTACTGATACTTTTTATTAAAATTATTACATCAGTCCCCCCAAGATAGATTAGCTAAACCTTAGATGTGACTGAAAAACAAAACACTAAATAAAACTTTGTTTTTAAATAAAAGATTTGTTTGCTCTACAGCCCACCTCCTAATATCTATGAAGATATTCAGCTGCCTGACCTGTGCTGTCCAAGTTCCCTAAACGCATACTTGGGAGAGGCAAATAAACAACATAAAACACTAAAGCTAAAGAGATTACCAATTTCTCTCTTATTTCCTGCTGATCATTGCCAGACTATGTTTCTGCCCCAAAGTGCAGGCTTCATTATTAAAGATGGACAGAATGTAAGTATATTCAGCAGAGGCCGGCTGTTCAGGAAATAGCTATAATTTGGTAAATAGCATAATAAACACTTGAGCATCCTTGATGCAATGGGTAATGAGCCAGTGCAGTCATAAGTATGTACATAACAATGTTAAGATTATACTGTATTTCACATTATATATCTACACACACACTCATGTAGAGATGTCTGTATAATATTTCAACTATTATATTTGTTTCCCTCCTCACATAAATTTATCACTTTTCCCTCCGTACTCAACTAGTCACTTGTAAAAGAAAGCAACATTTTACTTTAATTCTATGCTCTTTCTCTTCCATTTTATTTCTAGTGTACCTACATAGACCATCACAAGCTTTTGTTCATCATGGCAACTAAATGCATTACACTCTGAAGCACCAGAGCTCCTGGAACTAAATGCAATCTCACAGCAAGTCATCGGCACGTCTATAGCCCATGCAGTGGAAGGCGATTTAAATCCCCAGTCTGTTCTCCTTGCAACCATGGAGAATAATGCGAAACCATCACATATCCCATTCATCTAACAGCTGAGAGGGTAATGAATTACAGTGATAATTCAGCCACTCATTATTAAAAGATTACAACATTAAAAATGAAGGTGTTTGGAATTTTTTTTAAAAGGCAAATGATCATGTTTTCATAGAATGTGAGTGAAACAGTATACAATATTATTGATTCCCAGCTATATTGTAAGGGCCAGCTTGTAACAAAGCCCTCAAATTGAATTAAAGTTATCACTGCTCCAGCCTGAAACTCAATCCCAGTTCATACTGTTTTACTCCAAATGCTGAAAATATCAGTATTATTTAACAGGAGTCTCTAGAATTTCTTGCTATTTTTCTCTGACAGCATTATTCATTTTAAATGAAACTACAAGTGCCCATAGTCTGTTCTGCTTAGTACCATCCTTGGTCAGAATTTAAACAAAATCCAAACAAATCCCCCCCAGGAACACCCCTGCCCCAAACCAGTCCACATTACATGGTGCAAACTATGGAAAATGTAACTGGAACAATGTCTCTACATTACATGCTGGGCTTTTAAGTCTATGCAGCCTACAGTTCCAAGTTTCAATATCAGTGGCTTCATTTCAGAACAAACCTGTTAGGTTTTAGTACTAAAAAAAGTTCTTTATCAAACAAGCATCAAGCCAGCCCTTCTGTCCAAGGGATCTGGTTACTCATAGACTTTTCAGGTTATTTCAGTGACAGATGAAATATGTACGTAACTGAAACAGCTCTGTATGTACTACGGGTAAATGCATGTTTCCACAGGAGACTACTCAATCATTAGATGCAGGACACAGCATCATCTAATATAAAGGGACTTTTTAATACAGAACATCTGCAACCTTTCTATCAGCTCCATCTAAATGTCTACCCAGGGTCAATTAAAAAATACCTCAAAAGTTTGATTCATAACCTTTTCACTTTCCCAAATGCATTTCTGTTGTTTGCAGGGTAGGAATTGGGAGGCGGGGAGAAGTGGGAGGAGAGGGGAAGGTCTACAAGAAAAATTAGGTTGTCAGAAAACGTCAGTAGTCACAGCAAATCTTCTGTAAACTATTTTTGAAAGTCTGTTTCACTTCACATATAGCTGAACAATAACAAGTATAATGCCAACTTTCATTTTGGAAACAAGCTGAGAAGGGCATCTGCACATGGACACAAATCATAACCGGTTAGGACAAAGGAAGTCCTGCATCAGGACTTCTACAGGGCAGACTGGACAAAGTGCATTCTTGGCTGGCATGGGAAATCTGGAAAGCTACTGCTACAGGGCTCAAAGGAAGGGAATGAAAAGTGATTGTTTTATCTCTAACTGTATTCCTTTTGTTAATTCATTCACACTATATGGTAGACTCCTTTGTAGTGACCAGGAAGGGCTACTGGAGGATGGTTGCACTTTTCGTGCTGTCCCTTACCAAAGAGGACGGGGCGCTGAACGTAGAATGGGGGCAAGGGGGATACAGAGAGGACAGCACTACTGGAGAAGCTCTTAAATTAGTATTCTTCTCTTTAAATGAGGACAGACAGTGTCAGCTCCACTTTTAACAAAAGAAGGGGCACAAAGGAGGGCAACGATATGCCTCAATTTTCACATTTAGTGTTCCCTCTCCACTACTTATTACTCATTTTCATCCTATAACCTTTCAGTTGAATCTGCTGAATGGCTTTCCTGTGAGTCTGTCTATTAGCCCATGATATTTGGTTTTCCTTTAAGCAGGCTTCTTACTTTCCTCAGAACACTTTCAGTGCCACACCAGATCCTCACAGGCTGCAGCAGAGACTTGACTGGCCATCACCATCTGCGCCTCACAGCAATGAGTCAGTGCCTTATCAGAAGTTTATTATTACTACTATATACGTTTTTGGATCATGAGTTGATTTCACTTAAACATTCTTTTTATCTCTGCTCCATGTTATACTGATGTCACAGGCCAGTTTTTTAGAATTAATAGCAGCAATAACTTTACAAAAGGTTACATTTTTCAGCAGCATCATGCACACTTTTTGATGATGTTAAACCTTGGGTTCAGTAATCACTGTAGTCCTTTTCCTAAAGTACTATAAAAGACCATTTCTCTTTCCTAGAAGGGTAGATTTTACTAAGCAAGCAGACTTAGAGGGTTTTTTGGTTCGGTAACCAATTTTTCATTTTTTTTCAATAATGTCATAAATTGATTTTTTAAATTGTCAAGTTTTCTTGTATTTTCACAATAAGCTATTAGGGATTTTAAACAAAGTGACTCTTCAGATTAATATCCATCTTAGTCCTTATTAAAAGGCTCTAAAAAGGAAACCCAAGAATAAAAATAAGTATTTTGAACTGACCTAATCTTTTTCTTTTTCAGAATTATCCCATGAGGAATACTTGAGTTTTGGAACTGTATTCTCAACCCAGGTGAGATATTGTATGGCAACCTAAAAATTTTCAGGGACAAAAAGCCTGTTTCCTCCCCTACCCAACACTGAGTGCTACGTGGCAGAAATAGTATTTCACAGATCTGCTTCCTCTGGAAATTCAGATATATATTATTAAGGAAATAAAATTAGTTTCTCCCACTTTTTACTCCTTTTAGCCCTGAACAACCAGCAAAGCTAATAGACAAAACCCTGAATTTTATTCTGTTTCATAAATTACAAGGCTAAATTCCATCTGGAATTATTCCTGTGAAATGCAAGTCAAAAGAACAGGATTGCAAAGACGTAGCTAAAGGAAGAATTTGGTCTCAGATATCTTTGTATACCAGTTAGAATAAATGAGGAGCAGAAATACGCTTAAGTTTAGACTGCAGTTTTCAGGATTATCAGTTAAAAGATATTTCTGAAGAAAAAAAAACGATAAATCTGATACTGAGTGACTGAAAGAAACACAGAACCTCACTATACCATTTGTAGACTCCCTGTTCCAGGAAGAAGCAGACCTTAACAAGCTCTCAGTTTCAAGCTAGGATCTCCCTAGCAAGTCTGAAAAAACATTCATCACTGAAGTCTACACAGAACTGAGACAGGAGTTAATTCTCCTACACCCTTACAACCCACAGAAAAAAAACATTAGTCACAACTTCATACTGCCTTGCTTCAATCTCACAGCTGTACGTACTCGGAAACACTCCATGGGTCTCATCCAGTACAAGACTTCCTTGAAATTCAGCAAGTTTTGACTCAGGCCTGGAAAATTTTGCCACAAAGCCACTACATATTTATATTTCTGTGGTTGAAGACCAATCCATACCTCTTTGAAACATCTGCTATTTTTCAGTTCAGGAAGACTGACAGGCTCCAGGATGCTCTCCACTATTTTGACATAACTGCTGGTTATTTAGGTTCGCCAAACCTTTCCTTCTGATCACTCTGCTCTGCCTCAGTTGGTATTTCTATTTCATACTCTGCAATCAGGTTTGATCACTTGTGCAGCTGATCCCTATTCCTTCCACTTTTGCCATGAAACAATAAACATTTTAGTCTCAACCTCATCACTGTTCATGCAAATTTAGTCTGAGCTTCTGGATTTTTTCTGTCGTCATTTAAATGCACAAATGTTAGCTGTGCTTCAAAAGAAGCAGGTTATAAAACCTGCTTGTTACAGTACTCTCCCAGCTTTCTTTGTTCTGTGTTTCAGAACTGCTACAGTATATTGACTTTAATAAAGTTTTGTTTTTCAAGAGACCAACACAATTATTACAAGTCTAAGCTCCAAAATGGACAGATACCATATTAAAAGTCTGTAACGATCTTTCTCCGCTCAGCCAAATGGATTGTCATCTGTGTTGACTCAATGCAGCTTGTCTGTGCCATTCAATACAATTGATCACAAGATGCTTTTATAGAGCATTTGGTTATCCTTGAAATTTGGTACCCAGGGGTCCTGGAAAATGCCCACAGCTTGAGCTGTTTTTCAGTGAATACCTTTCTCTATAGCTGATAGTAAAATTGCTTTTTTACTTATTTTGCTCCTAAAATTCCCTATATGCATTCAGAGAAATTCCATTTAAGCCTCACTATCTCATTCTTGATAGCAACATCCACTTGGTGATTTTAATTAAATCTCATGGCTTCAATTATCTGTACATAGACACTATATCAATTTAAGTTGCTTTCTAGGTTGGGTTTTTTCCTCCTCCCTGATGTTTTATTTTGGTCTCCCTGTCTTCTGTTTGGTCAGCCTTTGAAACTGGGTCCTTGAGAAGGCTACCATCCACTTTTTTAAAAAAAAAATTTATTGCTTTTTAAAGCTCATTTTAAGTCAATATTTACAAACAGAGCAAACCCCTCATACTTCAGTGCTTCATTTACAATCTTCTTTTAGCTTATAAATTAGCATGACATTTTATGCAACCAATTTAATTTTGTATTTTTCCTCCTACTCTGATCACTGCTGTATATAAAATCCCCTCTGATTTATATTACAGATTTCCATATCAACCTTTATATTTGTAGGATTGTTTTAGGTCTGTATCTGCCTTGCATGGTGGTTATTAAAACAGAAACCTAAATATTCAACATAATTTTCCATTTAGCTTTGTGGAAACTTAAGGATGGAGCTGGTCTAAATACCACTGGACAACCTAAAATGTTAGCTCCCCTAGCAAGGATTTCCCTCTACAGAGGAGAGTGGTCCTAATTTCAATCAGACCGGCATTTTCTAAAGACAACACAAGCTGTGTTGTTGTCACCAAGCTGTCATCTACCTGGAACAGCTACACTAGAACTTTCTATCGAGCTTTAATGATTGTGTGAAGACATTACAATATTACTGCAATAAATACGGTATCAAAGCCAGCAGAAACCAATGCTATCACAGGCAAGCAGCCTCATGAGAGTGTCTTAACCTTTGACCAGTAAATGTGATCTATTATAGGCAATTTGTGTCCCAAGGTACTCAGTGAAAGGCTGATGTACACAAAATAAACAAAGACTGAAAAAGACAATAAACTGACAGCCAATATCAACAAATGGTCTTGGTATCCTGTGAAGCCATGAATACAATACTCTGTTAAACATGCTGTTCTCCAGACATGGGCTATTTCAACATGTTTGAGTGCCTCTGTGTCCTTGAGTAGATGAGTGAGATATATAGTGATGTGATGAGACTATTCTACTGTAAAGAAGCTCCTTTTAGCTTACGTAGCCCTTAAGCACCAACTTGTTCCCATTCCCTAGAGTATTTATAGTACTCAAACACGTAAATCCACCACCTCCTCTCCTAACCTTTTGCTGTTCTCATTAGAGAGACAGAAATAGCCTGTCAAAGAAAGAGGCCCAGCCCTTACTTGATATTCTGGAAATTAATTATACAATACTTTGAAAGATTTATGTGCTAATCCACCAGTTCCATAAAAATACAAGAATACAGGTAACAGCTTAAAAAAGCAAAGGTAGAAAAAAATCTGTTTTCATGTGTGATGCATGAATTATACACACATATACACAAATCTAGACACATAATCAACACATTTCTCAAAAGTTACCTATGTGCCTTAATTTTAGCTCCACTGTAGCCTTTTACTATGGTGCAAATGCATTGTTTTAATAAAGATCTAGAGCAAAGAAGACAGAAGAGTATAAAATACACCATTGTTTATTGCTTTGCTGGATTGATGCCTCAAGAAGTTATCAAACTGCTTTAAAGGTTAATCTTAACTATTTAGTTATTCTGAATCTCAGTCCTCACTTTTTTTCTCTACTTTAGTATTGTTGGTTACTTCTCTTTTCTCCCTTTTTTTTTTAATTTTCCCCAGTGAAAGATCATCTTGTCTGTGCTCCACTTTCAATTGCACAGAAGTGCACGGACAGCAGTTTATGGTATAATGTATGTTTTCTGCAGGTCTAGGGGCAGTAGTGATCTTTCTTCCCACTATGACGGCAACATCATCTTTCAATTTCTTTAAACTCTAGCCTAAACCAAAAAAAGATTAAACTTATTCTCTCCAATCTGAATACCCCCACAAGATAGAGGAAGTTGGTATTTAAGCCAGAATAAACGTTAAGGATGAACAAAATAAATATACTGCGACTGGAATATTTTTGTTAGCATACGTCAGACCGCCTAAAACTTGGTGTGCTTCTAATTAGACCGCTAGAGCACATACTTTGTACGAGTGTGGCTTCCTTCCTCCCCTCCAACCAGGCAGAAACATGTAAGTCTTTGTAAAACACTGCAATATCTCTACAACACAGATTTTTAATAGTAATTTCTATGCAGGAGATGCAATAAAACCAAATCTGCTTTATTACAGCACTGGGGACTAAAGCCAGTTATCCACTCAGAATTAGTAAGCTTGCATGCCAAATCAGTTTTCACCCCTCACTGGGTGCAACATACTTCACAGGCAAATCAGCAAATTACGCAGTTTACAGAGAACCAGCACCATAGGATTTACAGGTCTCATCGTGGTCTTACAGAGAACATCGTCAACATTCATACTATAGATACATAAATACAACTTCCACATTGTAATTACCAAACATCTCACATGTAGGAACAAAGCAGCTAACACTACTGCTACAGGCAGAGAGAATTCAAAGCAGATCTATACCTAGAAATTTCTCTACATGTCTTCCCAAACTGTTTCAGCCCAGAGCTCCTGGAGCTCTGCCGGAGCTTGCCTACAGCACCCTCCATCGCTGTAGATGACTGATGGTTGGGGAAGCAAGAAATGACAACCAAGCTAAAATAGCCCAAATATGAATTCATTAAGAAAAAGATGGAGCGGAGGTCTTCAGAGCTGAAGAGGTACATCAACCTATTGCAGCACTTACACCCATAACAATCGGCCTTTTTAAAGGAATGGAATATTTACTTTTTTTTTTTTTTTTTGAGTAATTTTGATCACGTCACTCTATGGTGTGTATGTATATTCTAGTCATAGTAAAAATGATCTGCAGCTGTATAGTGGAATTTTTTTCTCAAGAGCAGTGCACTTTTGGTTTTGTGAAATCTTCACATTTTGACAAAGTTTTTATACTAAGAATTGTATTTTACAGTGCAGACTGCATCAAAACAAAAATCAGTAATTTGCTAAGACGACTAAAAGAATAAAACCAAGTTTCCTTAACAGTCCTTCCTTACTATCTTTTAGGGAGGCTGAACAATTCATGAGCACGTGAATGGAAATAAGCACTTTCCAAATGCAGGAGAGGATATGGAAAGCATATTGGGGGGGGGAGGAACACTAACTTCTTTGAATTGTTTATTTCCTCAATCTAATTTTAATTAAAACCAGAACATTAGGATGTCTGTTACACTCAGCTACTGTAATACAGATTTCCACATTAGAGGATAAAAAGCTAAACAAAAAGACGACTAAGGTAGAATGAACAGTGCCCGACTCATTACTCACTAGGGTTCTTCAGCTAGAAAGAAAATAGGAGACAACAGTAGTGGCCTCCTGTCACCAGAAAATAGCTTTACAATTCTATTTACACATTATTACCAACCAACCTGATAATCTGGGGTTAGTGCGAGGCCAGGTATTCACTGCTTTCAAATAAGGGACAATGAATGGCACAGGCATACAGTTCATTACTTCAAACCCAATACTGAAGTTAAACGCTGAAGAACTATAGCAGATACTTAGTACCTGCATACCTTGTACTACATATGCACACAGATAATTTTTTCCTTATGAGTCAATCTTTAAGACTTGAATTTATTTTTTTTTTAAATTCCTAAACTAGTGGTGACATGTATCTCAGAGTTTATATAACATATATACACACAGAGGGTGATTGATAGGGTTTTTGGTCAGCTTTGGGCTAACATTTTATATTTGCCTAGGCTCCTTTTTATTCATTCATTATCAACAACAACAAAAAAATAGGTCAGAAGTGGGAAGCTGCAAGAACAGAAAGGGAAAAGGGAGAAGACATCTTCATTTTCACCACTAAGAATTATTCAAAGACTTCTAAAGATTAAGATCAAATTCTCTCAGATGCCCCAGGTCCAAGCCAAGACCCTAGAGACGTCATTGCCACTGCCTGAAGGAAGCAAGCAGAGGAAGGTTCTTTGAATATAAAGTATTTCTGTGAGGGGAGAGGAAAGGATATAAAGCCTTACTTCATCACTCATTTAGTCCTGCCAACGTTCACACACATCATGCAGTTCTCCAGCAGAGGCAAATCTTCGGGCAGTTGGAGGGCTATATAAAATACTTTCTGCCCAGATACGCTGCAGCTGAGAGCGTGCGCTGAGACAAGCTGGCTGGTAAATGCCAGTAAATGCTGGTAAATGGTTACCACACCGACCAAACTGGGAAGCAGACACAGTTGGTGCTGTGCTAACAGGGGCAGGCCAGAGTCGTCAGAAACATGACCTAGCAATGTGATACACAACAGAGACTGACATAATCTGGAAGCAACAGGAGTCCAAGCAGAAAGGGAAGAAGCTTCTTTTGTGTGGTTAGGTCTTCAGCGTGTTGTGTAAGAAAAGAGCAAATTTTAGACACTGCCCCACTGAGTGGGTTTAAGGTTCACTGAAAGATGACATCCCATGTAGACAGGCTTCTCAAAGGGGGAAGACGCTGCTAGTTTCCATGATGACAGAGTAAGGACATAAAGAGGAACAATTTGCAGAGAAAAAAAAAGAGTTTATCCATGTTAAATTTGAAATGACAAATCAATTTTTTCTAGCAAGGTGGCATAAAATCAGGGTAAAAGATAGAAGGTCAACTATCATTCTGAGGCATTATATTCCAAACTGCATTTCTGAAGGTAAAAGTATCTGTAGCTAGGAGGTAGTACAGATGGGAGGAGGAAACCCCACCTTGGCACTTCCCGTACTAGCAGTAGCAAGGTAAGAAGGTTGAGCTTGCAAACTGGGCTAGGCTTGCTTCGTATATTTTTTCCAAAGAGAGAACAGACCAAAGTTCACTAAAAATAGATAGGAAGGTAAGTTAATTATGAGACGAGGTTACAAAAAGAATGGAGAGATGCTATGTAGAAATTAGAGACTGGGCAACAGCAGATTAACAAATGAGAAAAATTGGAATCACCGGAAAAAAGTGAACGATACTAAGAAGTCCTCAGACAAGGAAGAATCCTAGAGATTAAAGGAAAATTAGTTTGAGAAAAATCACTCAAAAGCTTACTACTTTTTCATCTTCTTAAAAATAAAACCTATTTGCCTGCTATACTTTTATAGGAGTCACCAAACTAGTTTTTAAATGTATTTATTTTTTAACATTTATCTGAACAATGATTATATGAAGCAGGGAAATGCTGCTGTTTTTATTTTCATACGCACAGAGGATAACCTTTGTATAAGGATAATTGTGGCTCAGAGCAGCTAAGTGAGTGAACGACTGTCACCCAAGAAATCAGTAGCAGAGCAGGCACATGGAACAAAGCCTCTCCAACTATTTTCCTATCTCCTAAACCATCTCTTGTCCACTTTCTTTCAGAAATCCTGTGTGGAAAAGAAGAGGGAAGAAAGCGAGAGTGGTTCAAAGGGGTCAGGTTTTTTCTGAAGGTAGCATACTTCATATGCTCTGAAATTGTGACTACCCCAAAAGGAGCTTTGTTCCTTTTATATGTCAGCAAAACAAAAGGTCAGCCTATTGAAATATTGGTCAGGTCTGACTTTCTTCTATTAATAACAAGTAGAGACACATTTTTTAAAGTAATAGTTAAATAAATGGCTACATGTCTGCAATCATTTCAACTTAAAATGTCAACTGGATTTGAGATGCCATGTGCATTTAATCAATGACTCTGCATTATAATATAAATATTACTTTGGTTTGACTGCTTTGTCTGGCATAAATCATAATTCAGTGAGATGAGTACATTTCATTTTCTCTACAGATGGCTGTTAATGGCAATACCTATTAAACTGGCACCTGCCAGCACTTTGTAGTTAAGGAATCTGTCAGGAGCCTCCTTCTGTATAATTTCTCTGTTAATTGTTGTCTCTCCCCTCAGCCCCCCCATTTACCAAGTTCATGTTACAAGACTACTGATCAGAGAATCAGCAAAACTGCCATTTTTTTGTGTCTCATAGTAGAACTCATACTCCACACTGCATTCCTGAGCAAAATCCGTACGTACTGGTTAAAATGCAGCTCAGGAAGCCTTAATTCAAATTCTTGTGGGCATGACTTCAAATCCTCAAGTATCTTTGACTATAATGCATCTGTACTACATACAGAAATACCCAATGCACCATAACTTACATGAAAATCTAGAATTCAAGTTTTATTCTCAGATAAGAAATGGATTTTAGAACAAGTAACAGCCATGTATAGCGAATGAAGGATAAACACACTGCCGCAGTGTTTAGTATTCATCAAGAATACACTCTGCTTTCTGGGACTTCTTTTGCAGAAGGCATTTCTTGGGAGGAGACAGACACTTAGAAGAAATATGCCACCTCCAGAAGAGACCTGGTCATATTTCCAACAGGACTGGTGTTTATTTTTTTTTCTTTAACAGGTGTGTCATACAGAGAAGTCAATATTGAACAGGCAAGAATACATTTAAGTAGACATGTCACAGAATTTAGTGCACAAAGTTAATCCTTACAGACAAAGCACACTGCTTTTGCCTTTTTTTTTTGCTTAGTAATGGCTTGAATAATGATATTTCAACTTGAAGTGAGCATGCAACTGTTTCACAAATAGCATGCTCCTTGCAAACAGTTTGTAATTTCAAGTCCTTTTAAATAGTCAGAGGGAACTTTCTGCTCTGATCTGTTAAGTAAATATAAATCTTGTCATCCAAGTTCAGTAATGAGAGTAAGGGGTCTATTCTTCTTCACTGTACTTGCATACATCTAACATTAATGAGATTTATGCATGCATATTAAGAGGAGAACAGATGCTTAATTAAACAAATAAGCCTTTATAGTAGGCAGTCCACATGATCGTTTTTAGTACAAAACCCCCTTATTTTCTCTGTTTTAGTCTGACTATGAATGTAGACAAGGAGGAATCAATATGGTGGAGGAAAAGAAACAGTAATACACATAAATAGCAGTGTTTGTCTTTTTTTTGAGTTAAGAATACTTGAGAAACTCAAGATACATTACATTGATTAGGTATTTCCTCTCTCTCATCCTCTTGTGCTCTTTAAAGGAAACAGGAGTTTTATTTACCAATTTACCTATTTGAAAAGTGGGAATTTTATTAGGCAAAGGGAAATCAAGGCCTCTAACTCATCTGCCTCATTAACTGATGCTGTCTATCAAATACAAAGGCACGATCCATCTCAGATCATTCTGCTATTGAGAGAAAAAAAAATCTAAAATAACTTTAGATGAAACTGTAATTTAATTAGCTTAGTCTTTTTTTTTTAAATCTATCCACATCCATATTGATTTCCAGCATCATATGTACATACATATAAATACATTAAAAAGCTATATACACTGCCACTCTCTAGCAAATCACACCTCTATTATTTGCTTTTTCTTCAATTATATTGATAACTTTTCTTCTACAACACTCAACTTTTCAGGGCAGCACAAAGCATTAAAAAAAAAATCTCTCCATAACCTATCATAGTGCTATACTTAATGAAAGTCAATATCTGTATATTATGCCATCTACTCTGCAATACCATTACAGGCTCAACAGTGCTGGTTGTAAAAAGTATCATTCTGAGCACAAGACCTATAATAGTAATAATGAAAAAAGGGTCATTTCTGTCTTCCAACTAGAATGAAAAATTAAAATCACTAAGGCACTTAGCTCAAAGGAAAATTGGCAAATTAAGGGGACAAAAAATAAAATATTCATGGCTCATATTGTGAAATGCAAGGTAAATAATTTAAGATGAACTGTTACAGGGGAAAGTGCACTATTCCTGAAGAAAAAAAAGCAAATGTAGCTGATACACATATATATGTTCCTGCTTTCTGCACTTGCAGTTACATGCATACACGCACAAATATAGAAGTCATGGGTGATGTGCAATATTTGAGAGAGATACATTTCCTCACCCATACTAATTTTGAAAATATTTGCTAGTCAACTAGTGAAATCAAGTTGACAAGAGTTACCTTATATAGAGAAGGCTGGCTGGTTTTTTCTCCTGAATCCAGCCTAGAAATAAAGATTGAATGAGCAGGTGTTCTCCCACTGCACTCCTGTTCGGCAAAATTCTTTACTCTGAGTCACCAATTACATACTTGCTCTTAGGTTTTTATACTACTGGTGTCTGCCTAGGGGAGCTACCTATTAAAACGCCATTGGTGCGGCTGCAGTCCATTAGCTAACTTACCTTCATACCCGTAAAGCTGAAAGGGCTGCCTAGAATTTTTACAATCGCTATCTGGAAAAGGTAGTGGGAGAGCCATAGACTTATGTTTATTACAGGCCAGGACTGTAACAACTGCTATGGGATTAAGATACAGAGCAGCACCACACAGCGGAGGTCACATTTCCCTGGTGATTTAAAGGTTCAATCTTTCTCCAACTTAATTTAGAAACCAACACAAAGTCCACCTTTGTTAGAAAAGAGTATTTTGATAGTATTTCAAAGCATGGCAATGAAATAACTATAGATCACAAATTTAAAATCTAGAGTTCATCACCTAGCAAAACCGAGAAATAATAATTTCTTTTTTTTTTTAATTAACCTCTTGGTTAGATGAGCTTTGCGTTCCTGGTGCTAAGTGATAATGCGTTTTGCATTAGCGCTCAGCATTAGGGATTTCTAACACTCTGCATCAAGGGGTTAATTAACCCTTCCAAACAGCCAGAGCCGCCTCATCAGGTTTTTGACAGTTCTAAACCAATGACTCTACACTCTACCTTTATTCAAGGGCACAAATATGCTGTTTCTCTATAGTGTTGCTCATGAAAATACAAAACGCCTTCAGAAAGTACAGGGAAGCTCATGTGAGGTCCAGCAGCCTCCTCAAGACTCACCGTGCCCTGAAAGAATCAGTCAGCTCAATATAAGAAAAGGGATGAACCAAGAATTGAATGTGGTATTGTGTAATCTTGCTGCTGTTAGGTATCTGCATAGAACTCAGCATTATTTCGGTTCCGAATTAGTTTCGGCATGGATGCTAGATACCGTTTTTTTTTCTGAGACTGCAGTATACATGTCGTCACAGCTCCAATAATGAAAGTATTTATTGTAGTAGTTTCCTGATATACTGTATCAATTTACTTTGCCGTCTGTTGTCTAGCAGTGGGTTATTTAGTGAGCTATGACGGTGCAGTGTGCCAGAAAACATTGAAAAGTAAAATATAATGTTCACTTAGCCGATGTTACATACAGTTAATAGAGTCAACTTCTGTTGTTCTTTCGACAGCAAAAATGCACATCCAGTACTCAGGCAGACAATATATGCACCAGAACCAACCAAACAAGAAAACACAAACACTATGCAGTATGCACCACAGTAAAATAGAACTTTGGATTATAGAGACTTAACTAATCAATAATAACCAGTGTGATCTGCATTTCAAACCTCCAGTATATTAACCTACTTTGCTCCAAGTGCCGTGGTCATTAAAATGCCGAAGCCAAGAGTTCCAGTTAATACTGAGTAAAACAACAGGACTTTTTTTAAAACCAATGATTACAAAAATAAAAGCATGGTTTCTTGATGGTCTCCCTGAAGCACAGTCACCTAAATAAAGCTTCAATCCAGGAAAAGCTTAGCAGGAAAGCAATCTTTTTTTTTTTTTGTATGTGTAAAAAAAGACCAGGAACTACAAGTAAATAGCAGCTGAGCAACAGATGAGGCACTAAGTGAAATCTGTTAGCAACTGCTAACAGCTTTGCTATTTTCTGTTGTTAAATTAAAAAAAAAAAGTAAAAACCCAATGCAGTAGCAATTCCAATATGTTCAAAAATCTCAGATGCAAAAGACTAAAGCTCAACCGTTCTTGTACTACAGATAAATACTTGAGTTTGGTTTTAATATCTTGAATTGCTTTGTTATTGCTTATAAGACAAACAAGTCAATTTACATGGACATACGATCAAGATAAAACTGTTATAGCTGTATACATGACCCAGCAAGTATAGCACAAAACCCCCACCGTAGACAAGTGTGACACTTCCAGTAGCTCCTTTAGCCTAAAATTCTACTTCCCTTTGTCCTTTCCACCTGACTCCTAGTCATTTGCCAGAATCTGCATGTGTCTTTATTAGCACTGAGCTTTCTGGCAAGATCTCAGAAATATTTTCATTGTCTTTCTGGTCCAGAGGCTTTCACCACAGATGAGCATCTCCTACTTCTTTCAACCCAATCTCGACATGGGTTCAACAAGTCTGTTTTCCTGTTTGGATGTGTCTACAGAGCACAGCAGAACTACGCAGGTACAACTGAAATCACTCTGAACAAAGCAGCCCACATATTACGACCAGTATGAACGTATCAGTGTGGGTAGCATATAACCAGTATGAACGTATCAGCTCTCTGTAAGATCAATTAGTTATGTGGCTGCAGTCACTGGACTAGTTAAAAAAATTCATGGTGTCACCCAGTCCCGGGCAGATACATCCTCTTCCCACTCCTGCTAGTGGTGCTCTCAACTTCTTTTATCTTGGGTCTTTCTCTCCTGTCAGTCTAGCAGGGGCTCTATCACTTGTTCTTCATTTTGGTGGTGTCCACACATGGGGGATCGGAACGACTACCACCATATCTACAAAAAGCACACTACAGATTTCCTTCTTCATCCAACTTTCTGCTCCCTTATGGTGTTTACATTTCTAAAGCCTCCTATGGCAGGTTCCTCTTCCAATTTAAACTCAGCATGTCAAAAACAGAGCTCATCTCTGTTTCTAAGTACTTCTCTCTACTTCTTAAGCTCAGAAGAATTAGTAGTCACCTTGCTTGCTGCAGAAGCTCACAACTTTGTCATCTTCAGTTTCTCTCTCTCCTTCCACAGATGTTCTACCAATAACACATGCCAGTTTCATCTCCACAATGTCATATAAAATCTGGCTGTTTCTTTTCATCCATGCTGCTAAAATACTTGATCATTCAAACCTTCTTACTGCAGTCTCCGCCTCCATAGTCCTCCTGACACTCACTCACTTCTCATCACTGCAAAATTCCAGTTTGAAAACTGCCTCTTGATTCTAGTATTTAGTCAGTATTTGACCCCTTCTAAGTTCCTCCATTAGTTTCCTATTACTTCTTTTTAAAACATTCAGATAAATTGTATTTGTTTTCCATGTCATCCACAGCAGTTTCTCCCTGAAAAAAATAAAAGCCTGGTTTTGCTTGTCTTGAGCAGGACATAGGGTCTCCAATTCTTTTGCAAACTCACACTGTTTGCTCTTGTTCAGTCTTTATAGGTCATCACCCTTCTTTCACTTTTATCAGGCTGGGATATTTATTAGGCTGGGATTCCCTAGGACTCTTGCCTTCTCAGGAAGGAATTTCTTTTCAAGAATGATTTTATAAATTCTAAGAAGAAACACTGATGAGGACACAGAACCTCTAAAAACCTCCCAGCTGAACTGTTAGCTCTTAAAACAACTCCTCCTCTGTTCATTATAACCTTTGTAGAGATTTTCAATGATGTGGGATAGAAATTCCCACTCTGTGCTGCCATACAGATAAATAAATATTATTAACTATTACTGTCTGCTGGGCAGACTATCAATCTAAATAAAAAGCAAGCTTATGAAAAGAACAGATGTATAAAGCTCGAGCACAACCAAGATGTGAAATACATTCTGAAAAATGGAATCACTAAGAATGGTAACCTATTGTTCCCAGCCTTGCATATTGATCATTATCATTATATTTTGCCAACTATAATCACTTGTTTTGGATTCTGATGTCATCCCATGTTCTTTCTGGCTCAGGCATCACACCCCCTGTAAGACTTTGCACTTCAAACTTCAAATCCGCCAATGATACGTGAAACAGAATACTTATGGTTTTGTCAGACCTCTGCATCATTCCCCTCCTCTTCACACCGAAGAGTTAAAAAGAAGAATGAAAATAGACATAAAGCTTAAGATACACAAGAGAGTTGTTGAAGTCACCCTCCTAATTATTCAGTGTTTTGACTACTGTTCCATGTTAAGTCCTATTTCTTAAATGGTATGAACACAAATGCACGTGCAACGCACAGGTGTATGTGCCTTCTCAGCATTCCTAAAAAGCCCCATTTAAATGCAGACTGGTATACCCACACACCTTCATCTTATGAACACTAACAACTACTGAAATCATGCAAATTTGGCACATAAGCATCCCTGTATATTTTTGACAATATTTCTACAGTGTTCAAAAGTTGACAGGACAATTTTGAGGATTCCTAGTGGCAATACATGGAAGAAAGTCAGCTAAAACCTTCAATGTCAGTACAAGACAAGCCATTTGACTCCAGGACATATCAACAGAAAGCTGCAATGTGAATACATATATCACTGTCCTAATGAATATCATTGTAAGTGAATGATCTTGCAGCTGAATTTCTTAGATTACCAGTTAAATGCATCTTTGCTTAAGCAAAGATTGTAGCTTGTGTATGTACCCGGCTTGTCTACAATACAGCATGCCAAGAGACACCAATAGTCTCCCAAAGCTAACATCAAGTGTTCAGTGTCACAAGTAACCACAGTCATACAGTCTAATCTCCTCCAGGCGATCATTAAATTTTATTCACATACCCTATACTAATTGCAAAGATCTACTTTAATGGAAACACTTTAATCCTCAATAGGGGAAACAGGTACCAGAGGCAGGGGTGATGGCAACCAGTGCCTACAGCACCAAAGGCTCCAGCAATAGCAAGGAAAAGGCCTGAAGAACTTTCTCTAATCTCTGATGATTCCAGAGACGAAAAACCAGCCAATAGCCACAGAAGAAATCCAAGCACTTGCCTGCTGGGCGGGGAGAATGTTGAGCTTTGACCACTGCAGACAATGGCTGAAGCTGCGAAGCAAAGATTTTATCGTAGCTAGTGGTTTTCAGCAACTGCAAATATTACTAGACTGTTTACAGTAACGCAAGCAATCTTGCTCTCCCCAAAGCTTGTGAAGGAAGCAGATAAGCACAGGAAGAGAAGGTGAAGGTCTGAGCATGGGAGTGGGTCATGTATTACTCAGAAATATTCCCCACATAGCCTCCCTCACTGACACACGCTTGTTTTTTAGCTTGAAACCTTGAATCTTTTCTGACATATGGGAATGAATTTCAAAGGCACAAAAAGACATTTTGTCTGCCAAATGTCTTCTGCCTCAGCTACAAGTTTGGTGTAAAAGTATAAACTGCTTTCTTTTTAAATAACATAAACATTATTTTGAGTCCAAGTGAAATAATTTTTCCACTACTTTATGAGAGTATCAGTTATTTCCTATGTTATAACAAGAATGAGTGGCTGTTTGCTTTTTAAAATGCCGTACCTCAACATGACACCAAAGCCTTTCTTCTTTTTCTTTTCTGGATCTTCATTTTCTTCCTTCCTTTTCTTCTCTTTGATTTTAGATTTGCCCTTTTCCTTTTTCTTCTCTTTCTCTCTATTTTTTTTGTCTTTTTTTGTTTTGGTTTCTGCATCTTCTATTTCAGGGTTCCCTGGAGAGGTAGATTCCATGTTCTGAGCTTCTTGACCAGAGTGAGAGCTCTTATCAGAGAAACCATCTGCACAGAATGAGAAAGAAGCAGTGAGGATGGCTAGTGGCCACCAAAATGCAAACACATGAAATACAGCCTGAGTGTCTACAAAGGGCTCAAATGACTCACAACACTTATTTAATTGAGTAATTTTAAAAGCAGATGATTTTTTTTTAGTGAATTCAAGCAGATTTCTATTGTAAATTAAATACAGAGTTATTTTAATGACTTGTTTTGTAGTTGTTATTCCCGATACAAAAACCCTGACATGGTAAAACACTATTCTATTTGAAATCTACCTTGTTAACCTTCATCAGCTTGAGAAAACTGACATGCTGGGATGCAAACACTGAAAGCTTACTTCAACAAGAGATTCTGGCGACTGACATAACCAACCTGCATAATGAAACAGTTTCATTCGCTCCCCGGTATCTTTCTATTTTAATGGATGAAAAAGAAATAGATAAACTGTTCTGTCTTGTTGGAGAAGAGCTGTGTTGTTTCTATTTGGGGGGCTCAGCATCCAAGCACAGTTTTATGCTTCATGCTAAAGGAGATGTATTTCCAGAGTGGGGTCTATAAGCCCATGGTGACAGAATGAGCAGCAGAGTGCTATCAATACACTCTGCCTTGTCTATAACAGGAAACAAACTTCCTGGCTGGAGAAGAGGGAATTTGAGACAGCTCTGTAAAACAAGCAAGATAATTTTTAATGTAATCTGAAGGCAGCTGCTTCTTGAAGTTGAAAAATACAATTATTTAAGGATTGAGTTCTAAATCTCCAACCCACCCCTGCCCCAAAGGAGATCAGTGCAAGACTTTACACTAAACCCAGTCAAGGTTGGATGGAGTACTGCAAAGACAGCCCTATTCAGTGGAAGGCACAAGTAGCTTTTAAAATGTGATCAACTTCAATTGGACTAAATCACTTGCTTACGTGCTTTACTGAGTTGGCCCTCAGCAGCACTAAGTGAAGGTGACTCCCTCAGTAAGTGCCATTAGCAACATACCCTCTTCTCCATCTTCAGGTCCATCGTAAGACTTGTCAATGGCAGCTCTGAAACTCTCATTACATCCCCGACCACGGACCACATGAGGCCTGGGCCTGTGAAAAGGGAGTTCGTTCTTCCTAACTTCAGCCACAGCAGTCTGAAGACTCTCAAGAGAGCTGGACTTCTTCAATCCCAGAGTAGGACCGAAATCCTTGCCAGAAGAGTCTGAAAAACAAATAGTTATGGTTTTACACATAAAACCACACAGAGAAATTAAACTAGTCAGACAAACATTTAATTGTGTACTTTATTACCTGGGGCCTTTGAAATAGCATGCAATCAATGTAATTTGTTCTAAAAATAACCTCAAGTTAAACCTAGTTCAGTAGATATCCCTGTTCAGACTCAGAGGGAATGGCACATAATTTACAGACCTGACAGTGAGGAGCAATAGCTGGCTCGCTTTGTGCCACTTTAAAGACTGCACCAGTGATAAGGATGAGGTTGCTTCTTCCCCTTTTGACAGTGATGTCCGCCTGGACATTGCTAACAGTCTCAAGGAGAACATTATCCTTAGACTCACAAACACTGCTACACAACAAGAGTTTTGGTTTTTAGAATTAGTCACGTTGTATGGATGGTTGATATTTTCAAACGCGTTTCTCCTGTGAGAAGACAGAGTTCTCTGTCTTACCCAACCACCTTTCTCTTCAAGCTGAAACTGGTGCTATGGTATCAACATACACAGCAGGTTTTCCAAGAAACAAATATTTCCAACAAAGTACAGCTTAACACAGATGATGTTGCTGCCTCTTTCCTTGTTTAGAGGCATAAGAAAGCACTTCATACAAAAAAAAGAGTAAATACCTTCCCAAGTCTCCCAAACCTTTCCTCTCCGAATGCTTGACTATCTGACCTTAGAAAGGCTTTAATTTTACAGCAGCATGAGTGTTAATAAGTATTAATATAATGATAGTAGAATAGGTAAAGAAAAAAGTTCAATGAACACATGCATACCAATCAATGAAGAAATTCACAGCTTAATCTAAAAGCCTTTGTAGCATCTACTTGTTTTATATATAGCAAACAGTAAATGTGACATGCATAAACTGAGGAAGAGAGTTTGCCTTGCAATACGTCTTCTGCCTTTGAGAACACAAATGCTTCTGTTTTCCACTTCTAAGTAATACTAGTGCAAGCAACAGAATATAAGAACAGAAGACCTCCACATACATGTCCATACTGTCATGCCTGAAAAGATTCCAGGATCACAGAAAAGACGGCTATGTTAGTAGCATATGCTGTGATTTTAAGCAATCCTAGAGTACAGGTATTTCTGAACTAAAAGTGTGATAACTGAATTATTGAAAGGAAAAAAAGCTAAGAATTGGCATCAAATACAGACTTATCAGTAATGTCTACATAAAGCAATTTACACTTCCATTACCTGCAGACTGATATGTAGCTGAAAATAAGGGAGGGGGGGAAGTGAGGTGTGTGTGGAGACAAGTTTAAGGGGAAGCCTGATTGCTCCCTCACACAGTGCAACCTTCTTTTGTTCACTAATTGCCATTCTGGAGAATACCATTATTGCCAAATTAGCAAGTGCTAAAATGGAGTTAGAGCAATGACTTGCATACAACATAAAGCTGCTTAAAATCATTAAAAACTTGTGCATTAGTAAGAGGTACTGCAGTGCCTATCGCAGGCAGAGAAGGAGCAAAACCAAGGGAAGTATAATCACTGTAAAAAGTGGCAAGTGAAAAAAAGCTGTCTTGTTTTTCAGACAACAGCTCTGATGGGTTGCTTTCGCAGAAGACAGGCACAGTGGTAAATCTCAGAGCACTGTTCAGCTGCAGTGGCCCATGGAAAGCACAGTCGAGGGCTGTCTGGGCAGAGGTAGGCGAAGGCGTGCCAGGGGCCATGGCTCCCACCTCTGTGGGCAGTGGGCAGCCAGGGCACTGCCTGCTGAGCCTGCGAGGAGCAGCACCCGCTGGGGGATGGTTTGAAGGCGACTACAGCATCTGCAAGGTAGCAGTGGCCATAGCCCACCTCCAGCAGCGGATGGGTGCCATCGCTGCGAAGGAACACCGTTCTGCATGGCCGCAGGTTTTTGTTTTGCAGGACAGGCTCCAGGAGGTTTTGCAGCCAATGCTGGTTTCCAGGCTGTGCAGCTACCCAGCTACCTGAACTAGCTGTGTCAAAAGCCAGTGCAAAGGTGTTTACGTACACATCCCAGTACAAGCTGTACTACATTAAATTAGTGAACAAGTTCTATTACCTGAAAAAAAGTCATCCCAGGTTAAATGCCGGTTACAGCCTGTCTTACATAAAGCTAAGCCAATTAGACTGGAAGACTAGTCTTAACATATGAAGGCTATTCCTAAGAAAATCCAAGCCAACACCCAAAGTCTGGCGTGACACATTCAAACATTACGTGTATGGAAAAGGAAGCTGGCTGCTCAGCCTCACTGCTGTTGCCCCGCACACACTGATGCGGTTTTTCGGCACCCGGTCCCACGTTGTCTGGGGTCAGCCAGGGTCACCTGAGAAGGTTCTTTGTCCAATACTGCCCTTAAACAATTGCATGGGAAACTCAGGGTTATTGGCAAAGTGCATTGCTTTCTGTATAAATAGTCTTTATTTTGCTATTTTGTCCTAACATGAAAGTCTTCCTGAGGAATTAATTTTAGTAATAACTAGCAATAACCTCCTCATTTTTGATATTTTGAAGAGAACACTTACAGTGACTCTCTTGTAGAATTTTCGGTTGCTACTAAAAAGAGGAAAAAAGAAATTGGAGCACTTTAGCTACCAAGTAAATTCAGAACGCCATTACCTTGGAAAACTGATTATTTTTTTTTTTCTAATGTCACCAAAAGAAACAGAATTGGCTTATGGTGACTTCATTGCCTAGTATCATCAAATAACATGGTACCTTAAAGGACAGTATAAAATGGCTAAGATTAACTGTATTTCTCCCTCACTGACAAACAAAATTAAATTTTATCTGTGATCTTCCTGTGTTCTACCATTTAAAAGGTGTCCTCATTTATTCAAAAACTTACTGAGAACCCTTTTGCCACAGATTATTAACCATTTAGTTGCCCCTTTCTAAGACTAATAATTTAGTCTGATATTTCACTGTCAACATTGCAGGTTTCTCACTATTACTGATTATTATTAATAATCAGATTATTATTAAAATCTACCTGTGAAAAAGCATGTGAATCCAGGTGAAAAATAATTGAATTTTTTCTTATTGATGACAGTAGTACCAATGCAACCTTGTTAAGAAGGGGCACACGCAGCCAAGGAGTTTCAATCCTTGGACATTCTCACCAGGGTTTTCAGTGAGAACTGCGTATTTTTGCAAGTCAGCTTTTATTCCTTTTTTCTTTCGTTGCAAGACTGCAGCAATCACATTTCAGTGCACAACTGAAAACAGAGGAGCTGAGGAGCTTCCCTAAGCAGGGAGACCAGTCCCCTTGCTCTCACAGCCAGCATCTATTACTGGATGCTTTACAGAGAAATTCACAATACTCAGTAATGACCAAGTACCAGATCTCAACCAGGGGAATTTCCCTCCCCTGCTCCCTCTCCCCTCTCTTCCAGTATCTGTTCCATTTCTGCAGACCTTTAGGAGTGCTGTAAGCCTGAAAATGAGAATTTTTCCCCATGGGTGGAAAAAAATCCCAAACAAACAACAAAAAACCCCTTCTCGTCTTTTTCAAATTGTTAACAGGCACTTCTGGGGGGTTCTAGCCCTACCCAAAATACCCTATCCAGATTTTGAATACACAAATATAGTTTGGCAATGAGAAATTTAATTGTTCACTGTGTAAAAACATTTGGGTTTATGGATTTTAAATTCTTGAGTCTTCATTTTACTGTTTCTTGTAGTACAATGACAAAAAGTCAACTGAAGCATCCACCTTTTTTTTTTTTTTTTTTTTAATAAACGGTGAATTACTTTATGCATCTCTACTGAATTTATGAGAGAAAACAACTGACATCAGTACCTGCCTATAACTGGCAGAAAACAATTTGCTGGTTCCTAGATGATACCTCTAACTGATCATCCTTTAACTGAAAGATGGCATTACACCTACCTTAATTTTCTGCTCAATGCCAACACGGCTACCACAGACTTTTTTCTTCATGTACCAGTAAAAGCAAACCTGCTTTCTGTTCTTTTATTACTATTATTATTATTTTCAGGCTTCTCTTTTTCCCATATCTGCACATTCCTTTCTTTTTTTTATAGCCCAGCAGAAGGAAACATGCCAAAAGTGAGATGTCAGTCATGAAAATCAAAGGGAAACAAATGATACAGCATTGTAGCGTGAGGCACCCCAAAGGCACGCGTAGAAAGTGTGGAATTGAAGAGTAGCCGTGAATCACTGCCACTGAAAATAAAATACAACTCCTAAGACACCCTAAACAGTATACCTTTTCTGTATTTATCATTAATTTTACTTTTTAGATAATGAGTCTTCTAGAAAACTGAAAGTATATGAATATGTCTAAAGGATAGTATTTAGGGGAACGTATTTGTGTGAGTTAGACTAATTTACTACTTACATTTTGAAAGATATAGTGAGGTAAAAGGCAGTTATGAAGAAAAAAGAAAGAAAAGCATCACAGACTGAGAAACTAGAATAAACACAAAGTTGTAATAAATTAGTCAGGCTCTGTATTTACCAGAGCCCTAAACACATACATTCCTGGTTCCTACTGCACCACACATGATGGAGCTGCAGGTGTAACTAGGGAAGAGAAAATGGTTCTGAAAACAAGTCTTCTACCCTGTAGATGCTGGGAAGCTGGAGATAGCGCGTGTGTGCTTTTAGCAAGCAAACAACTGTTCATGACACACCAAGGCTGACTTGCTCTGTAGTAGGACTCAGAGGGACGTGCGCCAACAGCTGCTCAGGGAGCAGCTACAGCCCAGCGCCTGCTCTGCTTTGGACATACGCCTTGGTTAACATTGATGACGCCCAACTCAGCCTCCCCCAACCTGACTGATCTAAGCCCTTGCTCTATAGTTAACCCCTTCTCTAAAGGAATTGGGGCACATTTAAACTATCTTTTGATACGTATATGTTCCCATGATTTCAAAAATACAATCAATTCACAGATCACATATATGTTTGGTTTTGGGGTTTTTCATTCAGCTGGGTTTTGGTGAGGTTTTTTTAACACAAATCAATGTATTGCTAACCTTACTTTGCCCCTGCAGAGGTGAGGATAGCAAGCATGGTTTCAGAAAAACCCCTACTTTTGTTCAGGAAGGAAAAAGCAGGATTTTTGTTGTACAGAATCAAACAATATAGGTATCAGGCTGGTAAACTAGGCCCCTCAGAAAAATTTAGTCAAAATATATCCCTGCTGTAGGAAAACCTTTTGCATGGGAACGGACTGAATCTGTTACCCCAGTGAAAGATGTCCAAAGACACGAAAAGCAAGAGGCAGTAAGACTTGACTGCTTTACTCTCCCCGTAGCTCCTTTTGGAAATTTTCCTCTGAATAATTGGTGTATAAAGTGAAAACTGGGTGTCTTAAGGTCAAAAGATGAAACGTCTATCATTGTTACCAATCTCCATGCGCCATAAACATCACAGAATAGGTAGACAGACATGGTTCTTACCCACAGAGTTGCAACATCATATGGTGACTTAAATTAATTCATGTTCACTTCTTTCTGAACCATTTTGCTTAATGCAGTTTCATTTATTTCTGGCAGGATTCACAGTATGCACAACTGCAAAGGATTTTTTCCTCTCACTTATATTTTTATATTCAGATACTTCCTCAATCATCAATTGATTCAATGCAGAGAATGATTTAGGAAGGGGGAATTTGAAAGTCATTACATCATTTAGCTTGTGATTTTCAAATGAAGAGCTTTAATAGGGAATTTTTGTAGGATAACCTTAGATCATACTGTAGCCTTTTCTTCAATGCTAGTTTATACAGGTAGCATAGAAAAGATTATGAAGGGCTTGATAAAAAGCAACAGAAAAATCACTATCTTGCACTCACATATTAAAGACAACATGTATCGTTTTGCTCATTTTATACCTCAAACCAAGCATTCCATATTAGAAGCAGGAAAACTGAACACAGAACAACCCCACACCTGACAGAAAAAAAAAAAAAANAAAGCATGGGAGAATTTAACAAGTTCTCTGATTAAAAGAGCCAGCTACAGCCTTCAGATTTACAGATATTTCAATCTCTTTTACTACATATAATGATTGCAATTTAGCCCATATTTGCACAAACTGCAATTTCAAGTATGAATAATGGCAGTTCACAATTTGTAGCCCAGAAGGTACACTGAGCTTTAGCCAGCTGAAGGAGAAAGGCTTGGAACAAGGCAGCCATTAGGCAAGAGGTGAAAAGGCACTACTGCCATCTTAGAAATGCAGGTCAGTGTCCCTGGTTCCTGTAGTCTTATCACTAACAAACACCACCACTGCAAAAGAACATGTTAATATTTCAAAAAAAGAGTAATATGTACAGCATTAAACATCTCAAAATTGCTAATAAGTTTCACAGTGTAACAATATTAAAGCTAAGAATTAGGAGCAACAGACGAAAGAGGTTCAAGTAAAAGCCCTCCGCAATGGCACATGCATTTGCTGGGTTAGTGCTGAGAGTGTGACAAAATGCAGTCGAGCCTGCCTTTGCACAAAAGACCGTCTGATGTTATCTGTTGAAATAATTAGTTTTCTTCATTTGGTTACACGAGTTTAACCTCTCACGTAACCTTCCACTTCACAGTATAGCTCTGCATCCAGTGAAAAGTTTTCCCAGGCATTTGAAGCCCTACTCCTCCAGAAGCTCGTGTGCTCTCTCGATGGTGCAAACTGAAGCACCTGTCCTTCGAACAGGTCCCAGTATAAATTAAGCTGCCTAACCTTTGACTAAAGCAGGAGCTTCTTCCTCAAGGATATTGATGTATATCAAATTGATTTTAGATATAGCTGGTTATAGCTGGTACAACCTGCTAAAGGAAAATCAGCTACAGGAAAAGCAATGCAGACAGGAAAAAGTCCAGTTTTTAGAAAAAATGATTCCCCAGTGATTTCAGGCACCTTGTAAACTGATCAGTAGTAAAAATATTCCAGTGCCCTACGACCGCTTTACTGCTACTTTCACACCCACCCTCTGATAAGGTCAAACATTTCAATCTGGCTTTAAAAGATTGGGAAATGTGACACTTTCTGAGATTAATTGATATAAATTACACTGCTCAAACTAAACCAACATTTTTGTTCCCAGGCCAAAGTTTAACACGAAGTGAGAGTCCCTGCACTAATATTTAAACAAAGTCACTTTGAATGGTAAGAGGCTAACATCTAGAGTGTTACCTCTGACCTGGGGGACAGAGGAGGAAACTTCTTCAGTAGCAGAACAGAAGGAAGCAGACCATTACTTACATTAAATTCATGGTTATGATCTATTTCATTAAACCTTAAGCCTATTTTGAAATATGCTGCTGAATTATTGCTCAATCTTAGTCATCAAGCCTGAAACAATTTTTAAAATGACTAATGTAAATCAGAAGTAACAATTAAAAAGCAATAAGTTCACGTTAAGCGCTCTGTTTTCTTTGCTAACTCAAAGAGTAAATGCAGAAAGAAATACTCTTATATCAATCATTTTATTCATAATTGTTTTCTTTTTTAAAAAGTGGTATGTCATTTTTATGCATCGAGTTTTGGTCTGGACACATTTTTACAAACACTCACACAGGCTGCATGTTAAAGATTGCTTTAAGTGCCATTCAGGGATTAATTTAGGCTATTGCAACAACAAGGAAGATGGTTATTGTAAAAGAAAAGCCAAGCCAAGGCAACAAAGAAAAATACATTTCCATTTCACCAATTTAAATTGCAATTAAAAAACAAACCATATAAACCACTTCCTTTTGTGTGTTCTTTTTGCTACCTGTGAACGTTAAGGCTAAGAAAAAAAAGCTAGATTTTTAACACAATAACCTGGAAAAAAGGATACCTTCTGCTAATAATGGCTGAGCTATTTACGAGCTCTCTTTATTGCTAACCCCACCACCACCAAACTGCCCAACAGCCGCTCTAATTTAAGATGCTCTAAATATTGTTGCCATGGGTGACACATGAACATGGAGTAAGGCAAAGCTCTGCTAATAAAAAGGCTTTCACAGCATTTCAGTCCTCGCTCCTAAGTAAAGTTAAAATTTATGGCTTTTAAAATACTGGATCTGAGAGAGGTCAGGTTAAATGGCTGCTAGTAATAAAAGGAATCAATATGGCACAGCATCTGAAGCAGCCAGCAAACTAAATAAACACTTCATCCAAATCCACTTGGCCCTGAATTAAAAGAACATAAAATACTGTATTTATTTTGTTTGCCCTCCACCAGTCCGTGGTTTGCATCACTACATCCGTTAGAATTCTACACAGAGCAAGCAACAAACATATGTTGGCCAACTAGCAATTAAACTGTATGTCAAGGCTAGGAGCAATTAACTGGGCATTAACCTTATCAGGGAACCACTTCTGGATTAGCCAACTACAAACAGGCAAACATCTCAGTCTGGGAAGATTCTGCCACGTGTATTTACAAAAGCTTCAGAGTACTCAGACTTTCTGTCTCAGGCATGTACAGAGTAAATGAGCCATTTCCAATAATAACCCTTTATGCATAAGCCCTGAACAAAACCAGAATCACCTTTTCCAGTGATTAGTGTGTCCTGTTAGCATAGAAATGCAAGACAATTTGCCCCTTACACCACTTTAAAATAAAGCAGACCAAAAGTAGTAGAGAACTCACATCCTTTTTGCTCCTCTCATCTACATTTGGTTCAGCTTATAGACTGATTTCCATAGGAAGTTATGAAAACCTGTCTTGTTGTGTTTATTTGTACATATTGAAATAGAAAGTGCATAGGTTAATTTTCAGTTTAAAAAATTAATGCACATTTTGCTTGCAGTTGCCAGTAGATAACCTGTAAAAAAGGTACATATACACCTGCAATCAATCTATATATACACACACACACAGAGGCAATTCACAAAGGCATGCACAGTTTTGAGGTTGCTTTGTTTGTGAGTTTAATATTTGTCTTGACACAGTTTCAAAGAGTTGATGTCAAAATCCAACTCTTGAATGGGAATATGCAGAATTTTGTCAAACCTACTATTAACTAAAAGAAATGGTTCTCTGGCCCAGCTCTGACTCAAAATCCCTCCAGAATTTGAAAAGATTATGTAGGTTTTCAGCAAAAGTCCTCAGCAAAGGTTCCTTTTTATTTCCTAAGGTTTGCAGCTCCCTTGCGAGATATGTCATGATGTGTCATTTTAATGAAAAGGTTATTTTTGAGAAGAAACTGGCAAGGATGTGAATGAGAGATCAAATATAAAGCTGGTTTCACAAATCTGTATTTCTGGAAAATTCGTTATATTCTTAAGATGTTTATCAAACATGCACCTAGCCTTTAATATCCCCCATGGAAAAAGGGAACCTCCCCAGATCTCTAAGTTTTGTTTCCCCTGCAGCAATTTTTAGTATCCTAAAGATGTTACTCCATAGAGTTCTGTGTTTAGAGTCTTTTCAATATGCAGTTTTGCATTGCTACAGTGTGTTTAAGTGGCAAATTAGAAGAGCTAATGGCATTGCTGCATGGAATAACTTAGAATATGATTTTAGTGTAGTAGCAAATGAATGCCAACTTTTCTTGAGGCTTTCTTACCCATTTTTCTTGCTTATGTACAAATGACATTACCTTGTTCCCTCTCACTTGCCCAATAAATGGAGAGCGGATAAAAATATGCTCCCAAACACACTATGGTACCAGACTGCACAAATGTGGGGTCAAAAGAGAAGAAAGGGTCATTCCAATTCTTCTTGGTGACATCTCTCATCAACCAATGTGGACATTTCAGGAGAAGTTAGTCAAAGCACTATCCTAAATTACAACCAAAAATTCCAAGTTTCTCCAGGTTTAACAGGATGGTAAGCAGCAGCCACAGTGATACTGGAACCAAGATAAATTGATACAGGTTAAGCACAATCAAACAGCATTTTAATACAGACAAATCCAAGATGGCTTATCTCAGAAAAACAAAGGTTTCCTCTAAGCTGGGACTCAGTATTATTGGAAAACACATGATTCTGCTCAGTGACTCCACACACTCTTGAAGCATGAACCAAGGTCTAGCTACGAGTAGATCAGAATGTACTTGGATAATCAGACTTGTCATCAACTGTATCAGAAAACCGATACAGTACCATGGATCAGGTGCCAAACTCAGTGCCCAGTTTAATCTATTTCAGCTACTTGGTGGTTGGATCCTTGGATGAAATTTCAAAATCTGATATCACAAAGGGAAAAGTTCTACAAGAACAGGCAGTTATTTCAAACAGACAGAAATCCAATCAAAATACATCAGTACAATGAAATATCCTAAATTAATACTGAACTGCAATCTTTGCCTAGCACAGGGCTGTGCTGGTTTTGACTGGGATAGAGTTATTTTTTTCCATAGTAGCTAGTACAGGGCTATGGTTTTGGTTTGTGCTGAAAGCAGTGTTGATAATACAGAGATGTTTTAGTTACTGCTGAGCACTGCTTACACAGAGTCAAGGCAACTGATACCATCTGCAACTTTTAGGAGTTCTCTCAACTCTAAGATCAAAGCCTAAGAGTGCTCAAATTAACAGGAACGTGAAATGGAACAGGTAGGTCCATTTCCAACCTGGTTCAAGCCTGGGAGCCAAATCCTTAGCTGGAGTAAATCAGCACTTTTACACTGCCAGCTTACAGCAGCCGAGTATCTGTCTTTTGATCTTTGTACTCTACTGGCACCGTACTTTGGCATTACACATTCCTGCCCACAGAGCGTGAGGCAACATTAACTCATTTTATGCAAGTTACCGCATGAGTGTTAGTAAGTTCAGCCTGTGGTGGATTCAAAGTAGTGATCTGTGGGTTTAAAAAAGCTCTTTATTTTAGCAATCTAGAGAGCCATCTTCCGTTGCCCCCTAGTCCTGCTAAAGGAGTAAGAAGAAATGAAAGTGTTTCTATGCCTTTCAATAGGAACCTGCTTACTCTTTGAAAGCTCTGGTTTTACTTATTCAAGGAATCAAAGGTCTAGAAAGAAGTAACAGCTTTAGAAGCATAAGCAGCACAAAGATACATCATCACGGATTATCAGTAGTTTTGAAATATTAACTCATGCTTTAAGCACATCATCATGTGAACCTTCTGAGGCAAGACCCTGCTAGCTGCAGCTCACAAGAGTAGTTTGTTGCAGTACGTTGCCTGGGTTAGTTTTTATCTTGTGTGTGTCTATGGTAGTGCACTCCAGATTAAAAAAAAAAAAAAAAAAAAAAAAATTTTTGGAAGTTATGTTAATGCAAATTTTCACTGTCTTTTTCTAGTCATACAGCATTTAAAAAAAAATCAAAACCCAAACACAAGTATTTATATATAATTTTAAAAAGGACACTTTCCAAGTAGAGTGTTTTGATTTGTTCTTTTTCTTATTTTAAGCAATGGTTGTCCTCCTCTGCTGATCTTTTGCTGGTTCTTTGGTCAAGATTGATGTAATCCATCCAAAATACGTTGGATAACATTAACTTCTGAAAGACTAATCTGCAGCTTTGGTCTTTCTTGAGACTCATAGCTAACTTTGGTAGGGCCTGACCTCTAACCAGAACACCTTCATGGAGACAAAGTCATTATATTAATGTGCAAAGCAGGAATTATTGTTGATCATCAAGATCCAATCAGAAAATAAATCTGTGTACAAAGAAATGCCACCAGCTATACAGCACAAACAAATAAAAACAAAATGTATTTTTGTTAACTCTTTTCTGTTATGCTCATTTGAGAGTTGGCAGGTATAAAATTTTCAAATTCTAATGTGATATTGCAAGTGATATATTGCCATTTAATACCCTGAATCATTTGCAACAATAAATGTATTCCTTTCTAGTAATCTCATTTTAAATTTTACATTTGGCTTATTTAACACTAAAAGGATAGCACATCGATCTCTCTTTGCCCTCAAAATCCAAGTATTGTCCATAAACACACGGTTTTTACTTACACATGAAGACAAATACATTTGGCTATACATACACACAGTCATAGAACAGAAAAGTATAAAAATTCATTCTTTGCAATCACGTTGTTTCTCAGCTGCATTTCTAAGTGCTATGAGAATATAAAAATTAGATACTGCTACTTGTGTTACTAGCCCTTCAGCAGAGTCTTAAAACTAAATAACGAGTATCACTAATATTCTTGAAATTATAAGTTTTCGCTTCAACTACAATAAAAGCCAATCTTGTAAATTTTAAGAATACGCAGAAACATTTTGAACAGTTTCAAGGATATTAAGTAGCTCTGCCAGATTTCACTAGCAATATCAGAACATCTTATTTTGCCTTTTTACAGTGGCTACTGCTGCAGTATAACTTTTTCAGGTTGACCAGCTGTATAAGAAAATATCTCGTGTTCAATGATTACCTTACATAAAGAACTTCTAGCATCTATGCGATTATACTAACTTTTTGCTTCTTCTGAATCAAAAGTGAACACTTGAATCTGTATTCTGCCCTGTATCCTATTTTCCATGAAATATTTTTTCCTTCTTTAGTCTTTTTCTGACCACGGACCAGTATTTCCTCTGCATTAAGAGGGAAATTTGGTTAATCTGTGAAACGTATGCCATTCCATATCCTCAAGAAGATAATGCAAAACAAGCCATACTGTGGTTGGGTATAGACTTATGGCAATCAATTACTTCAATATTTATATAATTTGTAAAACTTCATGCATATTATCACACAGTTAATCAGAGCTGCTTGGCAGTTTGTTCCCTCAACCTTCAATGAGTATGTCAATCCTCATATTGGATAGTGATACATACTAGGGGATTTACTTTCAGAGCAGAAAACGAATATCAGATTTTAAAACACTGAGGTTAACGTGATTAAAATAAAAAAACGTAATGGTTCTTCTACAATATGCTTAATTGTCCCCGTTTGTGCACTGCCCCCCCCCCCGAAAAAGCAGTCCCACAAGAAGGAACAGGAAGCTACTAGTTGGGTTCATAGTAACAGGTAATCAATCCAAATTTCTCTTTTGTTATGGATACTAAGAGTTTACCTGTGTTCAAAGGGAAGCAAGAGAACTCAAAAGCAGCAAAATCTATTGAGGATTAGCAGATAAATAGAAACTATTCTTGCCTTCAAACTTTATGTCCCTGAATATTTGAAGGCAAGGAGAGCTCTTGGAGAAATAAGATATAAACTTGTCATATTTTTGTATTTCTCATTAGGCATTAGCATTTGGTGGTATCAGAAAGAGGACACAGGCTACATAGACTTTTTGTCTGATCCAGTATGACCACTGTCATCTTCTTGGGATGTGTAACAGATGAAAGGTGTCAAGAGCAAACAAACAAAAAACCCCCATAACCCCAAAATAAAGATGCTGCTGCTTCCTATTCCTATCAATTCTTCATTACTTGCATTACAAAAGCACACAGAATCTCTTTAATCATGGGCCAAAATCTCACCGCACTTGGTGTTATACCAACTCAAAACAGAATAATATTCAGTACCTCTAATCATTTTTGATCAAGCGTATCTGTATTTCTGCAATACTGGCTCTCTCTTGAGTGGCAAGACTATAGAGATCTCTGTTTCTGCAGTGATTTATTTACAATTTGTCAACACTTTGCAAAGTACAGTTCATCTCCTGCTACATTCCTGTTATGCTCCTATGCCTCAGATGTCTTCTATTTTAAACAGAAAAAACAGATGTTTTGGCACAATATTAATTTACTCAGATTTCAAATTCAGATTGAACCTGAACTGTTAAGATAAGTACAGTATTTCAAATGAATAAGCATCAGCCCATAACACAGCTACTAAGTTCCTTCCTCACCTTTTAAAGGTGACATTAGTGGCTCATTTCTTCTGAACAGCAATACAGAAGAGCTGAGCACACAATTTCCTGATGTTCTCTTAAACCGGTTTTGCTATTTGTTTATTGCAAGTCAGATCTGCTAGAATGGTCCCTTTTTGCTTAGGTGCTGTTCACAGAATGGGTTAATTTTTCTCCAAATAAATTATTAAAAAAACCCCCAACACCCCTTAAATCTGTTTAGTGCAGAAGCCCTCTGATTTGGAGTTGGTATTTTGTGGCAGCTTTAATACAGTCTTATTGCTGACACTATCATTCTTCAATGACTGTGCTCTTAAGTCTTAAAGAAGACTTACATGATATTCCTGTATGCTAAAGGACATTACAAACAGTTCATTCAGTTTGATCTAGACCAGCTACCTTGAGTAAGAACTAATATATTGATATTGCCTTATACCAAATGACTGTTAAATTTTAATCACTAGGTTTTCTTAGTCTGATTAAACAATTAAACTGCTTAACTGAAAACTCCAAGCAATTGATTCATATGAAGGCACTAAAATTCTATTTGAAGTTTAAGAACAACTACCTACCAGAGATAACACACATATGAAAGCTCAAATTGCAAAAGCATATTTCAGAATTAATTGTTCTAGTATTGTTGGCCTTTGCATTGCTTATTGATTCTATTTACTTGAGCAGTTATTCCTGGTTTCCATCTTCTAAAAATCACTAACAAAATGGGCACTCTGTTCTGCTAATGCAAATTACAGTGCAAGTGAAGACTCCATACAACTGTAGGTGTAACTCATCACTAAACTGGGAGAAGAATTACTGTCTCTGCGCTTCTTCAGCTATAAAAACTTCCTAAGTTCCCTTCTTTCAGTTTGGATCATAAAGTATTTGCTCTAACAAGACAGGAGGAAAGAGGTGGAGCTTTTAATGCCAAGTCGCATACGTCTGACAGGAGTTACTGTTGCAGAAACATTTACTGTTGCCAAGGTTTGAGGAACACTGAAATGAGCAGGAGGACCTGAAAGATAAATACCCATTCAAAACAAAGGCAGAGTTCGCTCTACATTTGATCATTTTAACTGTTTCTTTACTCTAGCTGAGTACCAGAAGATTCTGGGATCTCCAGCTGAAACTAAGTACTAAACATACAAAAAGGTGTCACAACTTAGCCAAGCCTCTCCTAAAAAAAAAAACCACAAAAAGAACCCCTCCCCCCCAAAAAAAACAAAAAACATGGACAGAGGATTGTGTTGATCTGCATACACGGTGCTAGAAAGCTGGGGGTTTCCTCATGAAACAGAGGTGAACGTGTTATTTTGGCTTGAAGCAATCAAGTGCATACCTACATCTCTTGTCACTAATAACATTCACTGCCTACACATACTTTCTTGGTGCTTGGGCATCTTGCAGGGTGAAGGAGCGGTGTGAAAGTGAGGTGAGCTAATCACAGACACACAGCGCTGTGCTGACTGGGGAGTGCTCAGCTCAGAATTCGAAACGATTACTTAGGGGCTCTTCCATGACGGGAAGAAGGGCAGAAAACTAAAAGGGAAACTAGGCAAGCAGAGAGCCTATATAGGGACCAGATTTTATAAAATATTAAATACTTGCTCTCAGAAAATGAATGCTTTAAGATTTCAGCTTCAATCTTGTGCCCTCTAACTCATGACCCCCCATTTTATTTACAATAGCTGAGAAACTTAATCTTTTTATACTAGTGCACTATACTGTTCCAAATCCAGACGTTTAGGCCCAGCACTAGCTACTTGAAGTCAAAGTGATTCTTTAAAGCATATGTGGTTTATAGACTACAGCAGGATCTTTCTAGTTTGCTATATTAATAAAGAAACATTTTTATTTGTTTACACATACGGTAATATTGTATCTACTACATACTAAATAAAATGCATTATTTATTTGCATTTCCCAGTCTGATTTTCTGAAAAGGCTCATGAAATTTTAATGAAAGTGGTTAAAGCAACAGACTATGTATTAAAATTATATACAAAAAATGACCTTAAAAGAATACTATTAACATTGCAAAGCAAGGCGCTTAGGCTTGGAGAATGCCACAGCAGAGGTGTCCATCGTTAAGTTACCTCTCTGCACTCATTGTAATAGACTTTCACATTATGTTCCAAACACATTATGGCAATTTTATTTACAAAACTCCAGCTTCCTTCTTTCAGGAAAGATCTACAAATATTTTCTTCCACGCACACAGCAATTACCGCTCTTATTCAACACACACTTTAATATCTGCTCTGACATCAGCATTATCCACTCTTCACGCATCTTTCTCTGAAACACCTTAAGAAATAGTAAGGGTTTTTTAATAAACACTAATGAGATCATTTTAAGAGAAATGTGTGCTGTGTCTCAGACAATGAACAAACAGAAGGATGAAGATCAATTCAGTTTCCCATTTTAAGATTCCCAGGGCCCAATTCCCCTGCCCTCCACTCCCTCTTCTGAATACTTAACCTCTAGCACTTGCTGGGCTCACAGCACTATCGCCACTGACTTTGGCTGCAGCCTGAATACATTCAGCGCTTCTGCAAATCAGCACCCGGGCAGGTCGGGCACCACCAAGGTGAAGAACACACTATCTCATTGCATGTGGTTTAAAGACACCTCCCCGCCCCCAGCAATTCTGAGGTATAGGCACAGCTAGAAAATAATTCAAGCAGCATTTAATGGCTAGATAGCAGAAAAAACATCTCTCCCTGAGATCATCTACACCACTAACATCACATGCCCCCAACCAGAATATAGCAAACAGCTACATACCTTACAACTTCAAGAGTAAATGCGGTGAGGGTTGGGCCCTATACAACCTCCTTCATTACCCTGAAGCTGATACCTCTTGTGCTCCAAAAGTAAAGTCTTTGTGAAGAATTAGGTCTTGATTATGTACATCTCAGCATCAGCATCCTCAACAAGGGTCTGAGTGGCATTGCAGACACCCTTGCAGCTAGCATTTCCTGCTTCGGGCACCTTAAACCTTCAAACTTATATTCTTTTAATAGAGTTGGTATATTCAGTTTCCTAGGTGTGCAGGGGTTTAGGGTGGGGTTTTTTTTTTCCCTTTGGTTTTGTTTTAAAGAAAAGCCGTTTTCTTTACCGCAATGCTGGCTGCCATCCTTTTCTTTCCCATGTGGTTTCTGCATCATTTTTGTCTTAGATCAGCACAAGCTAGTCTCCCTCTCGGTTATGTCACCCCTTCCCACAGGACATCATCTCACCTAGCCACATGCCCAATCTCCT
>VXBL01003409.1:1995957-2011609 GCA_013400195.1 Aramus guarauna
AAATCAATGTAAGTTTGGCATTTGAATTTAATAAAGATATGGTTTGACACGGCACAAGGTGATTTAATATACAGCTGCCTCTGAAAGCCACGGTTCTTGTGTCCATCCACTTGCAAAATTTCCCTTCTACTGCCATGAAGCTTGACTCAAATGAGTGGTTCAAGGAGGTAAGCCCAGCACTATTCACTCCTGCCTTTCTTGTTTCAGTTTTTGGCTGCTTTAGTGCTCTCAACCATCTCACCAGCTAAGCTGTGGGACTGGAGTAAAAGAAGTAATGGGAACCAGGCAGCTGTGGGTAGGAGGTATGGTGACTAAGACTGCCTCTTTCAGCAGCAGCAAGCTTTCAGATCAACATTGTAACATCAAACCGCACCCTCAAGTGAGGGACTTTTATCAACAGATGACTTTCTCAAGACCTAACAAAAAAGGGATCATGACAATCCTCATCACACAGCTAATAAAGTCTTCAAAAAGAAGAAAAAAAGCTGTCAGAGGAATAGTTACAGCTGGTGAGTTACTGGGGGCATAAAATGATTCTTTCTCAGAGTAAAAATGAGCTTGTTTCCCTCCATAGAGAAGAACCATCTAACTAGGTTATCTGTGAGAGCTTTTTATCAGTCACATAGGCCTGGCAGGCAAGGGGGACTGTAAAGACTGCTAGGCCTGGCATTCAGAAGAGATTTTGACCAAACTGCTTTTCATTCCAAATCAACAAACCAGCAAGTTCTGTTAATTTAGAGTAACTGTCTGAAGCATAGGAACTGAGAAGTGTCCAGCCGTCCTTTTCCTGAGTCAGTGAAAAATCAAACTTTTCATGTAGAAATACGTAAGATTTGATCAGGGGGGTGGGGGAAGAGAAAAGAGATTGCTGTACCACTCCCATTTTTAATAGCCTCTTAAAAATAGCATCTGGAATGCCCAGTTTGTGCATCTCTTGCTCAAAAAAAAAACCCAAAAAACCAAACCAACCCAAAAAAACTTGGAGTTCTAGTTTTGCCTTCATCTTGTTGCAATACACTTTCCTATCTCTGACAGGCTAAAATACATGAAGTTCCAACAGACAAATGAAAGTTTTTCCAGCTGAACATTCATACTTTATATTTAGCACTCTAAATGCTAGATGAAAATAAAAGAGCATTTTTCTCAACGCTCATTCTTAAGAGTCAGCTCATGAAAGATGGAGGTTCAGTATTTATTGCTACAGACTTCCAGACTTTGACCATTAAGACAAGAAAAAATCCTGCAGTTCAATATTGTGCTGTTCTGTCCCATAGGCTTGGTCACAACATAATTTTTGTTCTTGTACAACCAGGCAGTGTTGAACAAGTCCCCTCTTCACTCCGAGCTCTACATAATGTAGATGGTTACAACAAACTATAACATGGAAACCATTATACGTATTTAAAAACAAACAAACAAAAAAAACCAAAAAACAAACAACCCCAAACAACCCAAACTTAAAAAATAAAGTCCAATAAAAAAAACGGGTAGTAAAGCCATACCTGGCATAGAGTACTAAGTAAATTAATGTATCATCCTAGTTTCACTAAACAAGCTGTGTTTGAAAAAAAAAAAAAAAGTAACACTAGGCAGAGATTCAATGAAAGCTAAACATCTTCATTTTTGGACTAGGAATCCTTATAAACCCCAACAATATAATAGATTCAGTGTAACATCTTGGACTTTAGAGCTTACCAAACGTAAGTATAGAAGAAAACGTTAATTCTCTAAGTGATCTGCAGGAAAAAGAAATCTTATTTTTTGTTTCTTGGCTTCATGAGTCAATACAGATTTTCAGATGACAACAATTTATTTAGAACTATATGGTCAAAGGAACACCTTGCTTGGATGATGATGATAATGATAATAATACCACCACCACCACCACGAGGAAAGAAATCATCCAGGCAGAGAACATAAAAGTGAAGGAAACAGTACAAGAATGGAAATCTTGCAAAAATATTCCCAGCAATAAAGCATCAAACTTAACCCATAGTTTAATGATTGAAAGCTTAAAGAGGCAAGGGTTATGGGTAATATGGTATACTGAAGCATCACAGAAAAATATTTGCATTTGGTTTTGTGTCAAAGTGAAATAGCACCAAGCACCACAATGGCTGAATTAAGGGAAAATCATGTTGCACCACTTCCAGTGTCACCACAAGTTTGCTTGCTTCCAGTACCCAAGCCCAGATACATAGGTACACTGGTATTGCTAAGGTATACTGCAGTCTGCAAAGAAGGCAATTCCTCTTCACACTTCCAAGAATAATTGACACAGCCAAGTATTACACTCTTATTATCAAAGAGAAATAAAATGAACTAAGATCAACCTTTTTCTCCTCTCACAAATGCAAAGACAAGTGTCAGAATCTTCAGGCCACATGCTTTCAGTTAGATAGTGGCGAGGTCCTTGTTCGGACAGGCACTTCACTTGCATACACCAGGCAGCTCAGCCATTTACATGAGTCTTTTCACCTGTGGATCGATTTGCTATACAAATCCTTTTGAAGTCAGTACTAAACCTCAATGCCCCCTTTGAAAAGCTCAGCTTTAACGACATCTACAGCAGTGAGAAGGCTTGTTTAATAAAATTACGAGATCTGGCACGAGGTGAGGAGAACACCACTTCCCTACGCACCTCTTCAACACAATTGTGTTACCTGCAAGTCAAAAGCAAAACAGAAGCCAAGCTTGCTACGATGGCACCAGTGTCAAACAAGCCTAGCAGCATCCACTGAGCTTTCTGTAGTCTTTCCTAACCCCACTATTAATCCCAACAAAATCCTAGATTAAAATAAAGCCTTTTGTGCTACTTTAAGCATGCATATACCATTGGATTTTTCTGGTATTCCAATATCTCAACCTTTGCACAATTCTTCTAGTTAAAAAAATAAAACCAAACGTAAGTAACACCAACAGAAAGTTTTCCAGTTGTCTGCCCTTTCAAGTCTGAACTCAAGTTGCAGCAATAAGCTTAGCCTAGCCATTATTCACACTTTACCAGAACAAACACACTACATTCTGCCTGCATCAGACCCTACTTTGTCTCTGCAAAAAACTAAGCTGGAGTTCTTAAAATCATAAGTTATATTTATATTTGCAAATTTAGCAGTGGCTAGGCACACCTGAGTTTACTAGAATGTAATCATCTACACTACAAAAGTGTTGTAACGCTTCTTCTGCTTTCACAAACGCTTCCTTGAAATGGTTCAGGAGTTAGGATATACCAGGCACAGCTTCCAGAGGCAACCGGTAGCCATCTTACAATAGAGGCTCAGAGTACAGATGGGGATCATCTGTGTCACTCAACTTTAAAGCCAAAGGGGACATTCAGCTTACACTTGTAGAGATGCAACCTTAGCATCTCATAGACTTATTTCACCTAGCAATGCAACCATGTCTTTTGCAAGGAGAACCTTTCCTGAAGGTAATGATGAAGCTTAACCTGTTGCACTTTCCATACCCTGTTCCAGTGGGGTCATATAAAAATCTACCAATAAGCCTAACTTTTCAACTGCAATTTTAATCCTCATCCTAGCCTTAACAAAACCTCAGTAAAATTTATTTCATGCAGAATACATCCTGGTTAAAGGATGCAGAGATACACCAAGACCTTTAACCTACCATATTCCAAACTATCTCCAGTCCCAATTTGAATCCCAGTTTAACCACGACTCAGTTACCCATATATGAAGCAGTACAGATGGGAGGTCTACCAGATGTGTTGGCACACAGACTTCATCAAAGCCCTGACCTTGCAGGATTTAGCTGTACACCTACCTCTTCAAACTTTCTTTCCCAGAACACCAATCATAGCCAACAGTAACCTGGTAACCACACTGTCAGCAAAATTAACAGTAAGGGGCAAAACTTGTCCAGAAGCATCCTTCGAACTATCCCAAATGGGCTTTTTCCTACTGAGGTCCTAACCCCCTATTCTCTTACCACACTGAATATGAATTAATGCTGTGTGGCAACAGAGCTATCCCCGTATCATTCAATCTTGCTGGTACTAATCCATAGCCCAGTCACATGTTCCTCACACAGCAGCCAGCAAGAAAATAAGATCTTCAACTCATCTTGTCTCAAAACTGTCTCGAAACATAATCCCAGCCAAAAGCATGGTCTACTGACATTAAAATAAAAATAGGAAAGCTTTTTTGCCCATTTTGCTAATTAATATGTCAGAGCTCATAAAGAAAGACTCATCAGCTTTTCTCCAGCACTGCATCATCTGAAAGAGCTGTGTCAGCAGAGACCTCAGCAGACAGTCAATACATACTAAAAGTGTTCTAAGTAGTAAATCAGAACACAGAAAAAGAATTTCAGAAAAAAAAATAAAAATAGCTGCAAAGAATTCAGTACTCGATTTCACTATTTGATATAAGCCAGGTTATATCTGATGCACAAAAGTCTTATGGAGGGTATCCTTCCTAGCTGTCCTAGAATCACTTTTCTAAAAAGCTAAGAGTTCATGAAAAACTGAGCTAAAGTTTGCTGATTTTTCATATCTTTGTGATTTTCCAGGGATCTTCTCTGCTTTACGATAGAGGGACCACTTGTCTGTTTCTCATCCTCATCGCTGGAGTTGGAGCACACGGACTCACCATTGCTGAGCACACAGGAAGCTTACAGAGGACAAAATCCTCCTTAGAAGATTCAGAGAGGATGTTTCACACACACACACACACTCACTCTGAACCCTGCTCTTTTCGAGAAAGGGCCAAGTAGGCTGCATCAATACAGCACTCCAGTGCTTTTGTCAATGGCATCATGAAAAACATTTGCAACACTAAGAACACCTGTAAGCACTGCAGGAGTCTTCCATACATCAGGATGAAGGACAGACCAGCTATGAGAACCAGAATTCACAAATGCATTTCTGTGAGGGTGAAATACAGGAACAAGTCTCCAGCCATCTTCCCATAGAACATGCTTATAAGCTCAGGATGGGTCCAGACATGCTTGTAAATATCAAATCTATTTTTTAAGAGGAGAAAAAAAAAAGTGGACCTGCTGTTTGTGGGTGCAATATATAAAAAGACAGAAAGATGGGGCTACAGCTACAGATCCTTTTAATGCCTTGGTCTTCTGCAGAATTGTGATAATGCTTTTTCATATGAATATCTACTAACTTCTGCTGCTGTTACAGGTAATATGCAAGGGATACAGTACCTATACCAAATACTGAGACTAAATGCTTGAAGAGCCACTGCCCCAGAAGGAACAGAGAGGATATTTCCCTAGAGAGAATTACTCAACTGCGTATTTCATAGAACAAGTCATGTTCAAGGAGAGAAGGGATAATTGCATTGATTGTTAGAAGGTGATAATTAATTCTGTAGAGAAATATGTTTAATTTCCTGAAGTCTAGAATAGGATGGAAACTCTTCGTTCTGTAATGAGAAAATAACAGTGTTTTGCTCCCAGCACAAGAAGCTGCAATGTCTCCCCTTAGTGTGTTCATAAAAAAAGGGTACCTATAGGAAGGCAGCACAATGAACGATGTTAAAACAAGTGTTGTGTGATGTGACTGGATGCCAGCAAAATGCCTATATAATTCAAAAAAGCATACACTAAAAAGGGACCAGAGAAAAAGAATGCCATGTTCTTGAACAAACCTTTAAAATAAATATTTGAATGGAACAATGAGAAAACTGAAATGACTGCTTGATTTCTCTTTATGAAGGGCTAGGAGATGAAGCATGGAGGGGAGAAACATTTTTCAACACTAATTGAACAGTATTTAAAGTGGAGAGAATCAAGAAAAATCATTTACACTTCAACTTCTCAGAAGTTAGCTATCTCCTCGAGGGAAAAAAAAAGAAACAACCTAGAGGATCTGTTCCTTAGGTGAGCTGTTGACCACTGATTTTAGTCTAGGAAAAAAAAAAAGATCTTAGGTACATGCAAGAGGTCTATGAAAGGTAAGTAAAGCAAATAAGCCAAAGTTCAATAAACATGGGTCCACATTTTCATCTAAAATTTCTAGGTGTCTTCAAACAGAAAAAATTTCAAAGCCACTGTTTTCAAGAATCTGGAGAAGTATGCAGAAGAAAGATCAAATGCTGCTAAAAGTGATGTTATAAAGCTTAATGCACCTCTACCAATGGATTGCTGGAGAGTTATCATCTCACCAGGTTTCCTTCCAATATTCTTTGATGGTAGTGAATTCCACTGATCTTTGGAAAACGGCATGATGTTGCAAATGTTTGTAGTAATTTTTCTGCACGGGAAAAAACCTCAAGGGAAACACCCCTAGCTTGTTCAAGTTGACAAGATCATTTCTTTGAAGCTTTCACATTCCCAAAACAAAAAGTTGAAAGAATTTTTTCTCCCCAGGAATGATAATATTCAAGACACATGAACTACCCCTTAATTCATAAACAGAATCCAAGAAGTTCAGAGACTTAGGAAAAATGCCAGAAAAAATTAAAAAGAATTTGTCTGCTAAGTTCAGGAAAAGGTCTTCAGATAAGGAAAATCCGCACCAGAGAACTGAAGGACACCCAGTTGCACAGAGAAAGAATACCATAAACAATCAGGAATCTCATAGCTGACCTTCTCCTTTACATGACTTCAGCTTTTTAGTTCTATCAAAGGAGCAGAAAAAGGTAATGTGCAATCATTCTACTATAAAGGGGCAGCCTGAAACTTCAGGGTTTTCTAACACCGGAAGAGATTGCTGAATAACTTCAGTTTTCTAGAAAGTTTAAGGTTTCTCATGTCAGCTTATCTATGGCCTATGAAAAATTACAGTCTCGTGCAACATTTCCTTGAAAGTTCTTATAATACAAGAACTGCAAGTTGTACAGTATCGTGGTGTGGTTTGTGGAACTTATTAAATAAGTAGGTACACTAACGACAGCAGTAGTGACTAATTTTTTTCTTACTAGTCTGAAAAGTTTAAGAAAAATTATTTTTACTGCACAAGCAGAATGAAAGGAAAAGCTCTGACTTTTTTTTTTTTAAATCTGTAGAATTTTTTTAGTGTTATCCTCAATACTTCTGGTAACAGAAATGTAAACTCAGAACAAGGAGAAAAAGCAAGAGATGTATAAATATTTTCAAAATTTATATTGTTTAAATATCCACACTCCACAAGACATGTTGCACTTGCCCTTATTTGAAAGGGCACCTTCTTCAGTTTACAACACCCACACTGAAAAAAAAAAAAGTTACAGCTCTTCCTGCAAATGACTCACCTACATACACTGCCCAGGAAAGAACAATCCCTAATTCATCGTTGTACAACTTGGAGTCAGTGCATACAAAGTAATGCCTTAATTTGCAACTCTTTTAGTCACCACAGTTTCTGTAAGCTGATTTCATTTACTGCCCATACTACTTTCAAGTTGCTGACTTTTCCTCCAAAGTAGGAGAACAAGCTTACCCGATTTGTGTCCGGCCAACAAACCAACTTTGCTTTCATCTGCCACTGGAGGAATAAAAGAAAAGACACAAAGATCAGAAACTTATTTAAGTTCACAAGCCTTTGAAACACTGTCAAATTATTTCAAACACATAGCATCCTAAATCTTTAAATTATAATTGTTTGTAAAAAGCCTTTTACCTAATCCACCTGGGTTGCTTCAAAGTCCAAATATCTGAATCAAAGCCTACTGAAACCAATAAAAGGACTACTATCAGTCCTTCTGAGTTACAGATCAGGACCTCAGCACTTACACACACAAAACTGAGTTGCCAGAAGAGCAATCACATTTGTAAATAACTCATCTTGTCAGACAAATCGCAGGGCATAGGAGACTTGTAACATTTTCAGATCAAAGACCTCAACTGGTAAAAAGAATCCAGATGTGGAAACCTTCCCATCTGCAAGACATCTCACTGACTCACAGACCCTCTGCAGAGACCCCTCTGGTCTCCCAAAACCTGATCTTTTGGAAAGCTTATGCTTTTTTCTATGTTATGATTTATTTTATTTTATCTGTAAATTGTACCTTTGTAGTATTTCACATCATCTTAGAAAGACACGTTTACAGCAGCAACAGTTTGCAGACAGACTAGTGGAGAAGCAATTTCTGAATGTAACAAAAATTGTATCTTTCTTCAGTAACCCTACTTCAGTTTATTATCATACATCTCAAGAAACTAATTAAAACACTCTCCTGGAGGCCTGAGGGGAAGAACCAATCACCATTTCTTAAAATGAATTCTATGCAAAGAAATGGTGCTAATGTAATGTTAGGGATGATAAAACAAGCACAGGAAATGAATGTTAGGGTTGAAAGCTTATCCTTCAACTCTGCCTGCCCAAGCGCTCCCTGATGTTATGCCTTAAAATGTGATCTCTTCATACGATAAAATAAATTGTCAAGTCATACCAAAACTTCTATAAATGGGAACTTACACAAGCTTTGCATAGTGGTCCCCATAAAAAGTTTACATATAGGCTTATCTGCAATGATACAGGAATGTGCTATTTTCTACCTAGAAAGAGCAATGCAGCAGTTATTGACATTTAGGAGCTACTACTTGGAAAATAATCACAGTAAGTTTTTTCTTACATTGCTTCCCCACTTGACTTTTAGGGAAGCTTTCCCCCCCAAAAACCAGCATCAGATTCAAGACTGGGACTCAAAACTGGAATCATGAATCCACAACTGACTGCTGTACCTCCTCTCCATCTTTGTAATCTGATTATCAGTAAAACTGACATGGTGCAGCTTTGTTGTCGGATATAGACACTAATAAAGTAAGACTAACATTGTTTGCAGCGTTACGCAGCGATGCTCCAAAACAAAACAGCAGTGGGGTGAGTCAAAATTAGAGGTGCTACCAAAATTCAAGGCAGTTCTGTACTGCATGTCTTTTAACCTTTCTTCTAGGTTTTTCTAGTCCCTGGAAATGATAACTATTTACCTCCTTGCTATGCAGTTTGATCCTATAACTCAAAATGACCAGACAAGGATTTACTATAAGGGTACTTCAAACTCCTTTTCCTCCTCCCTCCCACCAAATTTAGCTCTAAGAAGAGCCACCATGAAAAACTTCAGTCCCAAAGCCTAGTGTCTTGACAAGTTATGATTGTGTGAAAACAAGGGATTATAATGAAAACCGATTTGCAACCTTAATTATAGCAGTCACTAATGGCAACCAGTATAATATATGATAATTACTTGGAGTAGGTTATATTACAGTACATAGGACCTTTAAAAAAACCCCAACAAACTAGATACCAAGGTTCATGGCATTTTTTAAAAACTATGCTGATGACTGGTTTGCCTGAAACTAAGTTTTACATTATTAAAAGGGATAAATCCATTTGACTTAATCATACTTTACACACCAGCTTCACATACAAAAATTAGATTTAATACTGGAGGGGAAAAAAGGAAGAATAAAATTATTAGAAAATGAAAAATAATCTTACTAGAATACAAGGTTAGCATTATGAGTTTAAGCACACGCGCAAAAATTGGGAAATGCAAAAATTAAAGTTTCCCATCAAAGTTTGAGCAAAATATATGCGCCCCTCCATGGAGTAATTTTCATTTCATGGGACATTAGGCTTAGACAGCGACTTCTGGGCTGGCCATCTTTCATTAGACTGAACAGGCGTGGCACAGACAAGTCCATTGGATGGGAATCCTGTTCCTTCTCTTGTTTCCTCTGGGAACAAGGAGACGACAACAGAAAAGAAGGAAAAGGCTAATGGGAGATAAATACTTTGTATGACAAAGCTGAAAACTTTGTAACTGAAGATTTCATTTAGGAACTATATAACATGCCCTGTTCCACAAAATAGCATTTGAAAACAGTGCTCTGCATGATGCTAAAAATTCATTCAGTTATGACAAACACCTTATTTCTCTGGCTATCCTCCTTGGCTTTTGAAAAAACAGGAGCTAAGTGGAAATTTCTAAGATTCTGCTAGTGTTGGTCTACCTTTGCAGAAAGGCACCTGAAAGATTTTAAACAGGGAAAAAACACTGTCTACTCTTAAAACTCAAGTAAAAAAAAAATTCTAATTATTTTTATATTGCATCATCAAAAAGTAATTACATTGCAACTAACTATGAAAAATTTCAGCTCCAGAGGATCACACTTGGGCATGTGCAGTGCCAGACTGGAATATATCAAGAAAACATTTATAATAAAATTTCAACTGTAACTTTTTTTATGAGGACACTAGAAATACTATATATTATTGAGTTAGAATTGTTGAATGCAAAACATTTAAAAAAAATGAAACCACCTAATTTGGGGACTGTAAACACAAAACTCAAACAAAAATCTGGGAAGGATCAGCGCAAATACAAACAAGAAGAAACTTCTCCTGAACTTGTAAATCAAACAAATACTTCACATTTTGAAGTGTCCCTGGAACTCCAAGGGATGTTAGTTCATCAAATTATTAATGTTTGTCAGCATAAAACAGGCTAGCTCTTTTATACTAACATCTATAATTTAGGAACCGCATTTTCACCACAGAAGCCAGTTACATATTCACTGTCAGTACTCAAAGTAATTGCTGAAAGAAAAGCAACAGAAGCTATACAGCTATTTAATAAAAGCACGGACATGTGGGGGACTAGCAAAACCACAGATTATGAAAGATGGAATATTACTAAAACAAACAAATCTTTCCAGCTGATATAAAACAACTGATACTTTTTTTTTTTTTAAACTATGCCAACAACCACAACAAACATTAAAACAACCCAACCCTCCACATCATGAATAATCAGATGTATTAGGATTTCCTATGGTCATATTCTGGAGTGCTGTTTTGCTTTAAGAAGATAAGTAGTATTGTTCCGCAACAGGAAAAGCACCCAACAATGCCTCCATGTCTTTTCATACAATGTTTTGATTGCCATTTCTGTGCCCTACTCAAGATAATCAAGGTAGCCATTTTATTTGAATTGCATGATTGTCAACGGCTTAGTACACAACAAACCTTCTGTACTGCCTCAAAGTTTGCATCAAAATACAGTCCAAGTTTACTTAAAAAGGTCAAAGCACTTCCCAGCTATGGTTTAGAGAAGCACAAATCCATGCTGCTGCCAATTCTGGTAACCAATTTCACTCCTTTTTCCCAGTTCAATCACTGTACCATTACATTATTTTTCCACAAAACAAAGATTTACTACTATTCACAAGATACGGGGTATTACTATTCAACTTAGTGCCTCTTTTCTGAAGGATCACTTTTGCACATTGACTAAGAGCTACTTAAAATCTTCTAAACAAGTGAAAGTTATTTTTATTTCTGCTGGACAAACTGACACGTACCTTTAAAGACCAGCTGCACTTCTGCACTCAGAAAAGAAGCAAACAAGGATTAAAATTAGAATTAATGAGAAATAATAAGAAAACAGACTGAAACATCAAAGAATTTCCTAGAAATTTCCTGATAGCTTTATTAGTTTTTAGGAAGCCCAATACAAAATGTCTTATTATATGTTACTCAATTAACAAGGGCTGTATTCCCAAACCACATATACAAATGATACTTCCGTTCTTTTTAGAATCCATCTGTTTATATGGTATAAACACATGAAAATAAAGCAAAGCTACAAACTGCTCACTGTTTTTTTCTGATGAACTGCATCCTTACCCAGCCCTTTCATCATAATGAAAGCACTGCATCATCAATTAATTTTAGTCGATGATACAGCCAATGACATAATTCTCCTACCATTTTTTTTTTTCTTGGTGAAGCATTTCCCCATCTAGGAGCAGTATAAATCACTCAGAGAAACTATGTCAAATGTTGGCTCACAACCATCACTCAGAAAAGGCTGCTTGTAGTACTGAAGTACTGCGTACAAAGACCACACACAGGCTTTTATACTAAAATCTACAGAAGCAATAAAATGTGTGTTTTAGGAAGGGTAAGAGCTTGCACTGTCTTACAATATTTTCCTTCAATAATTCCCCCTCTTGCGCTCTCTAGTGACAGTGAAACTTCACGTAAGGGCCCCATCTCTCCTGTTCTGGGGTCACTTGGTATTCCACCAGGTACTCGTTCTTGAAGGATTATAAGTCCTCAATAGATTTCTGTTCACTTCAATGTTGAAAAGCAGTGAGACTAGCAAAAAGCTTGCACAAGGGCCAGGGATCAATTATAGTTATGCAGTAAAAAAGGTAAACCTTTTCCAAAATGGCATCTAACACAACATTTGGGATGCTCTGTTCAGCACAAAGACAGAAATAAATCACATCCAAACCAAGATTCTGCATTCTTTTTCTCACCTGTACAAGGTCTTCTCTAATTAGATTTTTCAGAACAATTTTGTTAGAACTGATTTAATACTCCAATTCAATTGTATTCAGAGAAGATCCCTAAGGGATACATTTTGTGTCTCAGCACACGAGAATGAAAACACCTAAGCTTGCATTCGCTATTACTACTGCTTGTTGACGAACCAGCCGCACAGTTGATGCTGTCCACTGGACGCATTTACCTTTAAATGGAAGGCTTTCTCCTGGCAGAAAATAACATTCTTTTACAATTTCCCAGCCAGCATGATATAAATTTCTTCACTTTCTTCCGGTGGCACAACAACTACTCATTCTTGAAGGTTACACTGCTAATTGAGGCCATCACGGCTTCTTTTACACTTTTGTTGTCTTTAATCCTCTCTCACCTCTGTTCCAGAGAAACAGTACCGGGCTAAAACTGATCCAACTCCCCCACACGTCATTAACACTTCTTCCAAACTCCCAGGGTAAAACCACAAGTTCCTAATCTGATCTGTCATTCACTGGTTGAAAACATTGATAGGGAACAGATTTAAGACAAGTGTAGGGAACAGATTTATAATAAAGTGTTCTTAAATGTTACTTCATTATCATTTTCACTTTCTTTCTCAGGGTAGCTACACATCAACTTAATTGCTATTTTCTCCTCCTAACAGTTTAATAATCTATGTGCATTAACAGATCAACTCACTTCAAACTTAGACTAAAGCAGTGTAAGAAACTATCACCTCAAACATGCGTTACCATTTTTTCAGCTTTATCACCATCACAGCTCATACGATGCTCCCAGTCTGCTCCATAGCAATCTTCCTTGAACCTTACTCGATTCCTACAAAACCAGTACAAAAAGTTGATATTCCCCCTGCCCACTTCTGCTTTTATGCCACAGCTCACCTTCTCCTCAATTGCATCAACACAGATTTGGTGTAAAACCGAGTAACTGAACTGACCTTGTTAAAAGCCTTTCTTTTCATAAAATAAACCTAATTTCACACTCATTTCAATTCACAGTGTCTCCATCAATTAATGATTTTGTTTCATTCTCTACTTATAGATCTTACAAACAGAAATTTGAAAGTCATTTAAAGTAAGAAAACTACATCGTGTTCATTTCTAAAACTTCATTCTTCGGAGTGGCCTCAGAAAATATACATCTAATCTGACAGTACTAGAAAGTTACTCTCATGACATAAGCTAGAATAATTTTACAATCTCTTGGCCTTTGATCCCAAAGACAATCACAGCCATAAGCAATACAGTTTTTCCTAAACCAATGACGTTTTTGTTTTTGAAAAGTCTTTCTCTGCAAGAGATGATTTGTTAAGTTACTGTTATAAGTCAGTAACATTGAAAAGTCTGTTAGAGTTCTGAACCATCATCATCTCCATTTCCTCACTAATGCTCTAATGAACTTAACTGGCTCCCAAATGCAGTTCTGAAGTTGGTTTCAACCTAAAGCAACTCAACGAATGTATTCCATACATACAACATGGTTAAAGCAATGATTTTAAAGTACCAAACCACTTTTTGTCTCAGTAGTATCATAACTCTCACCAGGGACCTCACAAAATGCATTCTTCTAATTTTATCTGAATCAAAACATTGTTTAAATTGAAGAGTAATCTCCATTAGCTCTGCCTAGTCCTCATTTGGTTATGTTTTGAGATATTTATTTCAATATCCAAAATTACTCTCAGAATAAGAATATTCTGGTTCAGAGCAGACCACGAAGCAGCTAATAGCTCATAGCATCTTGATCGCATTTTCCACGTCCTTTTGGACGTGAAACACTGGCTTCTCTTTATTTTGAGGTGTTTTAAAAATAACAACGGTAATCAAATGCATCCCTAACAAAGAAATTAGCATTTAGTTAAATATTGGCTTCCTAGAAGAACATTCCACACCTTACATCTTGCATATTCACTTGCTAATTATTCCTAAATAAAGAAATAAATTGCCTGATACCTTTAATAAGTATGCCCCAAGGTTAAGGGACACTAGGCATGTCTAATGATGTTTTAGCAAATAGCATTTTATTCACATTTAAAATCAAGTACAGGACATTTCCACTTCTTCAGGCTGTAGAGCTTAATCAGTTAAAATCTACAGGGTTTTGCATTTTATGAGGAAAAGAAGGGGGAGTTGAGCAGTACCTTAGGATAGCGGTCATGGGTTATTATACCAACATCCTCAAATATAAATCTACACAGTACTTTGCCTGAATTGATACACAACAAAATTGCTATACAGTCATATGATTCAATTTCATGTTGCTTCAGGTTAAAACAAACCATGCTTTCATGTGTTTGAGTACAATTCCCATGACTGCAGTTTTTACAGTACATTTATGCATAACCTAAATCACTCCCGTGCATAAAGATTTATGGAAAATCAGGGTCTTGAGATAAATAATATAACACCTTCTTTCCTTCTTTTTTCTTAGAGCACACTGATTTTCACCTTCCAATACAACATTAAGAAAAAAAAAATCCATATTGCTATTCATTCTCCACAAAAATTACCTTTTTAATACAACTAGAAAAGAAAAAAACACTATTGAAAATGGATTCTGATGAATTATTATATAGAAACTCTTCTCAAGACAACTGTGGTAATGTATAGGAAAACACATGTGTATAGAAGGTTGTTAAAGGAAAGGGAAAATCATCCTTCCAATGACTTGTGTAGAAGCCATTGATTTCTTCTTCACTTTCAATCTGCTGTTAAGTTTCAAAAAAAGTGTTCCACTTAAGTGGGAAGGGACAACATGACATTTATTTCTAGCATTTCTGAATTTGTTTTGCTTATTTTTAACACTACGCTACAAGCACAAGTCTAAACTTGGCATGCAGTCTAAATTTGGTCAGTACAGGCATGCACTCTACGGTTCAAAATTGCACACAGATTTGTGAAATCACAGTATAAGGAGAATCTTTTCACTACTAACATATTCAAACACCATCATTCATAACAAAAAAAAAAATAAAAATTATGTAACTGAGTGGATGTGTTAGGTGCCAGGATCAGTAGAAGGAAAACAGTGGCTGTGCTCTTTTGTCACCACCAGTTCAAAATAAAAGAAGACAAGGCCAAGAAAAGATACACCATAAGACACAGGATATGAACTCTACCAGTGATCCAGACAGCACACAGAGAGTGTTGTCATCATCTCAACACAGCAGCAGGGAAGAACATTAGGACTTATACCTGATATGGAATTAATCTGTTATTACTCTGAATTAAGCTGTAAATTTTAAGAAGCCTTTGACCACTGTGTAAATGATGAATGCTAAAGCAGGGAACCTGTCACCCTGCCTTCTTACACTTCACGCAAGGAGATCTGTATATATGAGGCAAGGTTCTGCTTGTGCTTGCAAAACCAAAGAAACTATCACAGTACCACTCTACTTGCCTTTTT
>VXBL01003409.1:2011671-2027696 GCA_013400195.1 Aramus guarauna
TTTTTTTTTTTTTTTAATTTCTACAACAGTAACTCAGTAACTCACACATGCCACTAATTTTTATTTTATTTTTTAAAGGAGACTCAAGCAAAAACTCATCTGCAAATAACTTGAGTTCTTCAAATACATGAACTCCAGACAACACTACTTTTGGATTCATGCTATTTGTGAATTCAGCAGTTAAGACTTGTGTCAGTTCATAGGACCCATGTCACATGCATGACAACATAAAGCCCTGACTAGAGAGCCAGGTGGCAGTGGCTCATGCCCTCTGCTCCTGCCCAGCTGTCCAACCAACCAACCAGAAATGCACCAAGTCAATAAACTAAACCATATCTGCCCTACTGGCAAGTAACTTACAGTTTTTGCTGCACACACCAAGTTCCTTTCATTGCAAGATTTCCTCTGGAGAGTGACAATAACAAATTGATGCAACATGTTAGCAGTACTGCACACCTTTTGATCATCCATCCTTACTTCCTGATATTATTCACTGAGGATATTAATTTCTAATGATAATCATTATTAATTTGTAAATAAATACAACTGGAAAACAGATTAAGCACTCAAGGCTTCTGGGCCAAAAATATATACAACTGAAAAGATAAACATCAATGGTAAGTGGGTTTCCATTTTGAATCTCTGTAATTACAGACTAGTCTTTACTTAACAGATTTGCTTCTTGTGTGTACATCAACCCTCAAAGACAGACCCTTACTATACAATTTCATTAGCTCCCTAATTTAATGAATTTACTATTTTCTCACAAGGTTGACAATCCGTAGCAACATCTGGATTTTCTGGTCTCTCGTGTTTAAAATTTTCTGTTATCTGCCTTTGATGATCCTTCTGATGGTGATGCCGTTATGCAATCCATGCCTTTGAAATCTTTTAATTAGGCAATGGATGCATTATACACATTTCAAGGTAAAGCAGAATGTTTCATAAGTGAATAGTAGTACAGCCTTCCCATTTAGGCCCTGTAGTACACCAATTCTGTTGTACACTGAGTTCATGATGTTATTTTGGTCTAGAGACATCCAGGTGATTTCTGGACCTTCTAACCTGAAAGGCTGGTTATGTCTCCCCAGATCTGCAGACACCTGATCCAGAGACAACTTGGTTTAAAAGAAACTGCATCTAAGTCGCATATTGTAAGGTTGCAGAGTCTGCTCCTGGACTCCAATGCTGTGACTTTTCTATTCATCATGTTAGATTTATTTTGGAAGGGACTGGCAGAACTTGAGAACAGAAGAAAAGTAGTAAGTGGACAGCATCCTGTGACTACTGGAAAAAGATGTTTTCAGGTAATGGATACCTCCTCCTTGTTACCAAATCTGCTGCATAGTTCCTCTCTGGTGCTGAACAAATCTTTCTCACAACTTCAACTCTGGGTCAGGAAGTGCTGCTATCTTTATCTTCCAATTTTAATTTTTTATTTTTTTTTTGGTGGCAAACAATGTACTGAAATCAACAATGAGTACACAGCTACATGTTGGGATGAGAAGTTACTATGGGTGATGACTGCAGTTAAGTAGAGTGAAATATAAAAACAAACTAAGAAATAACTTTCCTTCCCTAAAAATCCATTCTGGAGTATGCATTATATGAATACTCTACTTGGAAACACAGCTTTATATAACAAATTATTGGGATTTTATTTGTATTGGAAGCATTTTACGTACAGTTACTTCACTTAAGATTTTTATATTTCTTTTCCCCTTCAGCTAGAAGCTTCTGCTTAAAATCTTCCTAAAGCTGGAAAGTTGAGCATGGTACTTCACCGCTTGCTAGAGAACAACTGCAAAAAGTCCTAGCTTTCATCTTCCTCAGTTTCCTCATTTGTCAAGCTGTGTGCAAGCAACTTTACTTCATCTGTTGTTATTTATATAACACAGGATGGGTGCAGTGCCTTCACAGTTCCTCCAGTTCTTTAAATGATTATCTCGGGTAATAGATTTACCTTCACATCACCATATGCAAGAAGGATAAAACATTAGTGCCTCCAATCAGACTGATTATTATCCCTATGGTTTTTTACTTTCACAGCAGAATGGGCATTTTCAACAGCTACCTTCTACAAGCAACAAGTTTTGAAAGATCTTAAAGACATCTTCATACCCAATTTTTATTTCATTTTTTGCATCCAATTTTATTTTAGTTTTTAACCACTATGATTTAGTGACTCATATACATTCTCAGAGCATCATTTCTGGGTGTCAAGAGCAGATTGCTAATATCAATTTGAATCTTACAATATAAATGAACACAGACCAAGACAAAAGGAAGTACAAGCTACCTGGTAGTTCTGAACACAGGTGATGGAGATCTATGTGGCAGCAAAGACACAATGCCTTATTGATGCCTTAGAAACCATGGAAGTGCCTGAGAATGGTCATGTAGGAAATGGGGCTTCTACAGGAAGGATTGGAAGGAGGATCCAGGAAACTACAGGTCTGTCAGCCTGACCTCGGTGCCCAGGAAGGTTATGGAGCAGATCATCTTGAGTGCCATTACACAGCACATACAGAACAACTAGGCGATCAGGGCCAGTCAGCATGGGTTTTTAGGAAAGGCAAGTCCTGCTTGACTAACCTGATCTCCTTTTATGACAAGGTCACATGCTTAGTGGATGAGGGAAAGGCTGTGGATATTGTCTACCCAAACTTTAGTAAAGCCTTTGACACAGTTTTCTGGAGAAACTGGCTGCTCATGTCTTGGACAGGCATACTCTTTGCTGGGTAAAAAAACTGGCTAGATGGCCGAGCCCAAAGAGCTGTGGTGAATGGAGTTAAATCCACTTGGCGGCCAGTCATGAGTGGTGTGAGCATTCTTTTTAGTGGCTTCTGTGGGAGCTATAAGTAAACCTTTCTAAAAGAAGACTCAGTAAAGTTGAAAAATATTTTTTTCTCATAGATGACATACAATATACATTTTGACTCAAGTCTGTAAATTCATTCCGTTGTTGAGGAGTATTTCCATTATTAAAAAAATCTAATGCATTACTACTAATCAAAACAGTGGAACAGAACTGCAAAAAAGGATGAATTTCCTGTTGGGTCACACAGTAGCTTTAAAATTCTGCCTAAAGAACTCTGCTAAACAAATTCTTATCCATTCTTACCCTGCGTTAATAACTGTTTGACTTGCCTTACACTCCCCATTAGAGGAGTACACACATTTTATGTTACATTAAAACGTTACATTAAGATGACAATAAAAATCATCAATACAAAACCTAAGACCAATCTAAAGCATTTCGGACGGAAAAAGAGCACCACCAAAAAGCTACTTTAAAACTCTGTATGAAATTAATAATTTTCTACTACTGGTGTACAAAATCCGATCCAACAAAACACACAAATCTATAATTAAAGACATCCTAATGATACGACTCAAATTTACTTCATCAACATTTGAATTTGAAAAAAAAGATAAAGAAGAACACAAAGAAGAATTAAAGGGAGAAAGAAAAGCTTATTTGGTTTTCTTTGAAGCTGAAGAACTCTGCAAATATTTCCTTGAACTCTCATTAAAATAGGACTTAGTTTTCAACTGCAATAACCCTTCACTCTTCCACCCGCAAATGCCTTCCCAGCACTGAAAGAATCACTTACTTTCTGCTTCACCCACCCTGCAAGATTTTCTGCACAGCGTTGATTGGTAGAGGACCATAACCTTACCGCTCTTCAAGCATTTATAAAGATCTACTGCAACACTTTGATTGCCTGTGTTTGTCATTGTCAATGAAGAAATATACAACTTGTCTTCGGAAAGTTAGCCTTTGTCCAGTGTAGTTTTGCAATCATTTATATTCTATATGAAAATGACTGTTGTTAGTGTTTTGCTGTATTTTTTGACATATAAAACTTGTACGGCAATTCTCTCTGCTCATTCTTACACATGCTACCTCTTTTCCTCAGCTAAGATTTCAATACTGTTGATAGAATGGCATTTAAGAAAGAAAAATAAACCTTTCTTCAGCTTCTATAAAAAGGCTACTTGCAATTAGATGCTACAGGAGGCAGACCATCGTCCCCATCACTGCAGCTCCTCCGCAGAACTTACTGATGTTCGTGTTTAAGAAACAAAAGCAAGAAACAGAGATTGTGCAGATGGGCAAAGGCTAAAAAGCTGACCTATATGTCACCCCACCCCTTCTTACCCAGATCCATGCTTTTTGAGGCTTTCAGATTAATTGATTCAGACTGCTTGGCTGGTGTCAAAGATCTGAAGTTGATGTGCTGATCTGTTAAATGCACTGCTGAATTTATGATAGAGCTGCAAGGAAAAAAAACGTAAAATATTTAGGCATCAGTTCAAATCACAAGTGAACTAATTAAAGCATGCACAAATACATGTGTTTCTTCCTCTAGTTGCTTATAGCCATGCATTTTAAAATCAGTTATTGATCCTCAAATTTCTTTTCTGAGACTTAACACCTTCAGTCACTTGTTTTGCATCATGGATGCAAATGTAAATGCTTAGTGAGAACTGCTTTTAAAGAATTCCTATTTCATTTAGCAGAAGAAAAGAGGAACATCCCAGAATCTGCTTCCCCGCCATTTTGCTAGTTCTGTTTAACCATTGCATTTCCAAGAAAGTTGGAAAATACTGCCAACATACCTGGCTCAATTTCGCTTCATCTGCTAATGCAAAGTTATTTCACAGCCTGGCACCACTTCTGCAAAGGCTGGAGCCTGGAAGTCTTATGGAGGGTCCAATAACACACTGAAGAATTCCAAGGTATCATGGTTTGGGTTTTGGTTTTTTGTTTTGCTTTTTTAATTAATTTACTTCAAGTTAGGCAAATATCTAAACATTTGAAAATTCCACCTGAGTGAAACTCAAAGTAACTTTGACCCGTGAGGAATTAAAACACACCACTGAAACGTGCCTGAAATCTTGTGTGTCTCTTCAATTAGAAGCACAAATTATTTTTTTTAAAAAGACACTGTAAAACCAAAAAGCAGTTCCAAAATTAAAAACATTTATTTCCAAACTGTTCAATCAAAAGGTTTGGTTTTACAGTGTCAAAACACTTTCCTAAGTTTTTTTTCTGAAACACAGTTTCAGTGAAATCAGTGTGACTTGACACAGCAATTCAATTTCAGCAGAACTTCAGTTCCAAATGGAAAACCAATACAACACTGGAAAAAAGTCAGGGTGGGAGAAAGGGTCTGTAAATTCATCATCATCATTTACGAGAATGCTTTTGCGCCCAGCTTGTTGAAAAATTAGCAACAGATTCTAGCAAAGAACTGCAGTTGACAATTTAATGCTGAGTTCCACTAGTCTATACAGACTTTTTTTTGTTTACCATGTCATACATACCTGCCTGGGAGACCAGAAATTATGAAATTATTCTAGCGAAGTTACTCTATGTTAGCAAAAAGAAAATAGTTACAAGAGTCTTCATGGTATGAAGAATTCATGGTATCCATAACAAAATACATCTACTGTTTGATACTACGTGCAACCAGTCATTTAAAAGGTAGTTTTTCATCACATCCGTGCACACAAGGACAGAAGTATGGCTAAGTTTTTAGCTGAAATGCATATGCTCCTAATATTATTGCAATAAAACAGTTGCGTGACTACTAAAACTGAATACACAAAATAAGTGTTCAACATTGCATATTCAGCATCAGAAGTTTCATAGATTGAAATGATGCTTCGATTTGAATTCTGTGCTACTTGAGACAAAGTACATTCTTCCGTATTTACTAAGAAAATTAAAGCTTGTAGCTGCAATCAAGCAGCCTTTACAAAAGGTATTCTTAAAATATCTGAAAAACCTACTCAATGCATTTACAACTGGTAAACCATCCATTAATTTCTCCCCTATACATTTCAATGTTTGAACTTACTGAAGCTTCATTTTGTAACCTCAAAAATATCTTTGGCTGATGTGCTGCATAAGAAGATTCAGTTTCCTACAAACTGACTTTGGCCAGGACTTTTAAAGCTTTAAGAGACTTCAGGCACTGCATCTACACATTGCACCCATTGGTATGGTTTTAAATTCACCTTTTTTAATTGGGATTATGTTTCAAGATTCTTTTTGTTTTACTAAACACATGCTGGGTGTTGTGATCTGTATATCACTGATAGCAGGCATACTGCAGCTTACGAACAACTGATGTGAACAATGCACTAAATGCTAAAATAACATTTCCAGCTTAAATGAAAGGATCATTCAGGTGACTAAAAATCGTGTTGAAAATTTTTACAAAATGAGAAGTGATTTTAAATATCATTTAGAACTACTATCAGAACCACTAATGAGCAATTAGGGCTGTAACTATTAAGAATAGCCAAAGTCCAACCTATGATTATAGTCCTCATTCAGCATACTCTCACTGGGATGTGGTGGGAGAGGTGGAGGGGTTTCATTTTCACCATTGCCACGATCAGACACTGGCAACTCTGAAATAAAATTTAAAAATGGGTTAAATAAGCCACAGAAACAAATACATTATACCAGTTCACTGATCAATGACTGGACTGGAAGGCCTCAAGCAATGCTGAAGTGAGTCACAAATTATTCAAATCCCTAAACTAACTAAACTAGAATTAAAATCACACCAAGCAGAAAATATACCCCTTGGGATTTCCTGAAGAGCTGATTTTCAGATTTGCATATGCATAATTAAAGATAAATATAGGGAAACTTTGTGCTTATAGTGAAATTGAGTGCAAGGCACAAATTGCTTTACTCCATTTGAGTGGATTTTCACTGCTACATAGCTGCATCCTAACTGATTGTGGGTTCATGCTTTCATTCCCTTTGATGGGGAACATTTACCACCTTTCATGTACAGAAGAGAACCACATTCTCAAAGAGTTTAGAAGAAGAAAAATTTGTTATCCCATGGCAAGAGGCATCTCTGAATTGAAGTCTTCATTTTCCTACCATTATAGTAATTCCTTCTTTACCTTTACAAAAGGCATTCAGCTCACACTTTGGACCAAGAAAAACATGAACTACTCAATTAAACCATTCAGTGGTTTGCTAAGCAACAACACTTACATACCTGCAGTATTTAATATGACTGCTGTGCCTGCGAAAGGTCAGTTCATTATTGTCCTATAAATTCACCTCTCAATCTAAAGGTCCAATCTTATAAAAAGTCCCTACTTTTTTCAAAGTAGAACACATCTTCACCCCTCCAAAACTTAACATGAGGCCTTAATAATCTTGGGTTTCAATGGCAGGTAAGCAATTTAACAATACTGACATACGACACTTTCATGTGACCTTTCTGCTGCATTGAATGTTGCTAGTCTTTTTGCACAATCTTGTGTGAAAGTACTAATCTAACTTGAGAGGAAAACGGTTTACAAGGAGGGGATCAAGGCAGACAGCAATAGATTATATTTATTAGATAAGAGCACTGAGTTCCCTAAAAGAAAATAACCAACAAAACCACACTATTAGCTCAAGAATCCTATAAAATTCCTATTGGCTGGATAGCCTCCTGAAGATCAGAAAGATAAGAAATAGTTCAAACCCTGCATCTCAGAAGAAAGTGAAGGTGAGCAAATGAGCCGAAAAGTTCAAATGAGACCTTAAAAAATATCAGTTGCCAGTCTGATGCAGAAAACAGTTATGTTATTTAACATATATGCACACTGGCTTCTTGCATTATGATCACATTCTTTCAGGTTGCAATTTAAGGACAAAAAACAGAGAATAGGAGTAGAAAGGCAAGTTCTCACTGTAAAAAGAATTTAGAACAAAGGTAAACTTGCACTGTTTAATGTAATTAAATTATTTCAAAAATGACTCAGAAGATGAAAAAATTTACTCACATAAAAACACTCAGAACTACCAAATAAGCAGACTACGAAGCTCTGCAAAAAGACTGCAGTATCTGAAGCAGGAAATGCAGGTGAAATTCCGTCAGTGACTGCAAAGTGATACACATGGAAGTAGGGGGAAACTCTTGACACATACACAAAGGTTATTACTTTAGCAATTACCACTCGGGAACAATACAATAGAAGTGCAATGGATCATTCTTTGAATACATGCTCAGTGAAGTCAAAAAGAAATAGACATTCAAAGCCTTAAGAAAAGTCCAAACACTCCATCTAGAACTTAAGAGTTAATGGTGTGCCTAGTTTTTAACTACCATCTAAAGTTTCAATATTCCTATCTGAAAAAGGATGTAATATAATTCAGAAACATATTGAAAAGGTGGCAAAGATAGTCAGACACATGTAGAAACATTCCTACAAAGAACACTGACTATGATTCCTTGGTTTAGAATAAGAAGGAGAAGAGTCTATGAAATTATAAAAGCTATGCAGAAGGTAAAAAGGAAGCTCTCACTGTCTCATACACAGTAACCAGAAGGCACCCACTGTAACTATCAAGTAGCACACCTAGGGCAAACACAAAGCAGTATTTTCTCCCCGTGCAATTAAATCATGGCACTCATTGCCATGAGGGTGTTTTGGAAACCAAATTTTTAAAAAATACTAAGAAATTGACTAGAAGTTAGAGAGCTATCAATGGCACAATGGTCCAGACAGAACCTCTGATTTAGGAAGTCCCTAAACCACTGACTACCCAAAGTAGGAAACAGATGTGTGATGGAAGAAAAAAAAATAAAAAATCAAAAACTCACATGACACCCTACACTGTGCCTTACCCTCTTTGAGCAGCTTCTGATAGGCATAGCTGGAGAGATTGAGCATCCCATGTAGCTATATTAACTCTGATTCACAGTAATTGATACGGAATTTCACAAAGGCTGTTTGGTGATGGGTTACCACTGGTGTTTTTCTTGCAGTACACAAATGGTACACACAGAAAAACATCAGACTTCCTGAGCAAATCAAAAGTGATCACAAGACCCTACAGCTCCCCGCAAAATGGGAGCAGGAGCAAAAGAATGAGAGAATTTAACCTAAGAGGCAGTCACTGGCTCCATGTTCAAGACCTTAGGAAATGATAACAGGTCCAGAGAGATTAGAGGAACAGCTAAGCCACTAAACAAAATGTACTGAATTTTCAGATATTAAACAGTAATAGGAGAGTAAATAATTGAGTCTGTCTATAAGATACATGTAATGCTTACAAGCAAAATTTAAACATTAATTTAAAATATCACTTCTTAATTTTCTATCTTGACATTACCACACATGTATGAAAACAGAAATGCTTGCATAACCATGAAGACTCGGCAGTCTATTGTAGTAGAGAGAGTTTATGATTATTCTACTATTTAACCAGAGAGATGACAGCATTTCCCCTATAACCATTTATAACATAGGCTTATAAGAAATATATAAAAACCTCTAATGAAACACATTCCAGTAATCTTTCAACACCAGAAATGTAAAGCTGCTGGCACTGACGTATCAAATTCTCAAAGAGGTTGCTCTAAAAAACACTGAATCTGTGCAACAGCTTGGCAGCAAAAGAAGTGAGGACCCGAAGGCAGCAAGTATCATTCATGCAAAAACAGAACAAACAATGGCATTTCAATATTGGATCAGTATCCCCTCCCCCCTTAGTTACATATCCACAGGCAAGACAAAATGTAATGTTTTGGCTATAACCACTTTTCCCCAGACATTAGTTTTTCTTGCTTATGTATAATAAAGACTCTCAAACCAGACAGTTATATTAGCAGGCCAAGCTTCAGTGTATTTTTGCTGAGCTTTTATAAGAATTTTATTGGTAGGAGCAGTGGAAATAACTTTTTAGAAAACACTAATTGAGAAAGTGAAAATTTATTAAACATAATACAACTCTTGTCATTAAATTCTTACATTAGTTCCTGTATTATTTTAAAAATCTCTTCTAGCTTTTATTATTCTTTGTAAAAATGCACCAACTACTACTACATACAAGCTGTGGCTAGTACACCATAAGAAGGTACAAGGGACTGTTCCAGCCTGTCACAAGCTCACCATGTCTGTGACTCACATCCTTAAACAGACACTCCATCTAAAGATCACAACTGAATTAAATGAGGGTAGTGCACAGGTGTAGTGTTTTGCCTTTACAGATGCCTTGAAAGACTGAGGACAAAACTTTAAAAGAAACGATGCAAAAAAAATTTTGAACAGTGACTGGAAATAAGTGACAAGCTCATATGGAAAGCAGAATGAGTATTAGCTCAATAACAACACTATGACTTCAAAATTAGAGAAAGATTTCTGCAATGTGCAGGACTACTGTAAGCCCAATGTGTCAAATTTCAGATCGGAGCCCTACTGCAGACACCCTGCCGCTGAAAGCGCCTCTGCAGTTCTCCAGTAAGATCACTTAAATTTTAGTCAAATGACAAATCTTCAACAGAAATCACAATACAATGATACTTCTAGTGAGTACTAGACACGTCTTTGTCATCTGTTGTCCACTGACTCCAATTCCAAGCTGCTCCCAGGCCATTGCTGGGAAGCCCCAGTCATGCCAAATCCTCCCTGACAATAGCCCTCAACAGCACTCCAAAGCATCCTTTCCACATTCAACACACATTCTCTTCTGAGGTCAGCATATGTTTTTTGCTATAATGCCTTATCATAATTCACCTGTATCAATGGCTCCAGAGCAGTTGCTCGTATATTTTTTAAGGAAACGTTTAAAGGTATTTGCTTCTTTCTGATCCTTTGGCAATGGCTAACTCTACAGGGCAGGCTAGCTCCAAGGATGACCCTTTTCTCCTGTAACTACAGAATCAGTGTAAATTCCATACAAAAGAAATAAAAGGTAGATCTAAACAAAAGGATCTGATCTCTGAATATTCGCAACGCTTGAGTCTGTATCTAATTTTTTGCCTGGAGTCACACTGTCAAAATATTGAAGTCAACACAAATGATTCACCCCTAAATTATATGGGAGTTTCTCTTGAGCTTTACAGATATGGACTCTCTGGTTTTGGTTAAAAGTACCTCAGAGAGTCATCACAGCAGCCTATGAAATTACTTTTTGCAGGCCACCCAGATTCCACAGTTGTCTAGGGAGGTGAGAAAAACCACACATAATTCAACTACATCAAAGAAAATCTTTTTTCCCTAGTGGAAGGTATTTAAGTATGTGCTTAGCTTGAAGGATAAGAGCACACTTAAAAGGATAGGGGTCAAGACCATCTCAAATACTTAAACTTTTCAAATAACTACTAACTTGCTGAGTCAGTTGCAAATTGGAGAGATAGTACAGTATGTCATCAGAAATAAAAGAGGACAGGAAAATAAGTGGTCTTAAAAGCTCTTACTTATATGCTCATATATGCTCATACATGTAGGTTTTCTTTGTACCATGTGCACATCTACCTGTTTTTTTAATTAGTTCATTTATGTCATTCCAATTTGTAAAATAAGGCAATGTTTCTAACCTTTGAACAAATTTTACCTTTAAGTCAGAAATACGCCAGTGTACTTTATGAGTATCACACTTTTGTATAAATTTATTTAGCTTGTAACAACCTGGGACATAATCTAAGCATTCAATGCAAAAATCATTGCACTCATTAAAGATATATAGAAAATAAACATTTTGACAACATATATTTTGCACTCATCATTTGTTTTTTATCCAACCTTACGTGTTGGGGCAGCGAGCCTGAAACTGTTACTTAAACTGGAATTTGTGCCAGGAATCTAATTCACAACTTCTGAGTCAGCTCTCCCACCCTCGCTGGATCTTCAAGCCTCAAAGTAACATAGTGTGCACTTACTCTAATTAACTGCTTTTCTAGTGGATGTGGATTTAAAAAACCAAAAATACAAAGTAGGTTTTTTTAGCACAGAGAAGGATATCTAGAGACTACCTTTTATTCTTTCCTGAGGACCACACGTTACAAATTGCTGAAGAACAGTATCATTGCGTCGGGAAGCAGCTGCGAAGTTATGACTCCCATCAAAGGCTGATTTTTGAAAGACTCCCTGGTCTGAGCGTTCCTAAGGGAAAAAGAGAACCACACATTGTAACAAAAGAATTAAACATTCAACAATGCAGATCAGCCATCACTACAGTGCTCAAATACAGTGTAATGTAATGCTAACTGTACATCGCTTCTTTTCAAATGCGAAACTTGAAAGATATCTTCAAAATGACTATGTGTTTTTGCTGACCATGAAATAAGACAATATCTAAGCAACAACAACAATCATTAAGAATGATGCACAAAAACAATGAAATAATTTTTTTTTTTTTTATGACCCACAANTGGGGAAGGGAAATTATCACAGTTTCTAAAACTGGGACAGACCTAGAAAGACATTTCTGTATTCGTTATTCAGGGAAAACAAAAAAACCCACAGAGGGGAATATTGTGGCTAGTTTTCAAAATAACCCTTACAGTTTCTGTGATTTTATATGTTTTTGAAGGGGCCTCCAACTGGCTTCTATTTTTAAAGTGCGTGTTCATTACACCAGCAAATGTTACACAAAATATATAATTCCTTAAGTTTCAGTCACATCTACAGAAGAAATAACGTATCTAACCCATATAATTTCTTTGTAAAATGATGCAAGAGGTTTAATGCACTGGCGGAAGTGCCTGCAAACCAACGCATAAGAAAGGACAGTGAGTTACACCACCTTGCAACCTGCCTTTGAAGCTCAATAATAATAAAAATAAATATAAACAAAATAGTAATAATATAAATCATGATATAATAAAAACAAGAAAAGAAGAAAAATGGTCAAAAATGCACCTCAGAACACAAATTAATGCTGGGATACTCATGGTGACAATATGGCTCCAAATGAAGTCTCAGTGGACAGGTAACACATGAAACATTCTCTTCTACTTCTCAGTGGAGCATGAGCCACTTGAAAAGGCTGTTTTGAACCTCTGAACAGAAACACACATGCCAGATAGCCACCGACAATGATGTTTCTTGTTACTGGAAACTCTTTAGTTTACATAAGATTCCTTACATCGCGAGGTCCACATTTACTACTTTCTTACGGATATTGCTAGCTAAATTAAGCCTTGCAACATTCAAACTACTACTACTCTGGGGACTTGTACCCAGTGAGATGGGGAGCCTTAAATTAACAGCAACAACAAATCTGCTTTTCCAGCTCCTTGATAAATGACACAATCAATATCCCAACAACTGATCAGTAACCAGCGTAATTAGAGTATTCAGCTTATAAAACATAGCTGTCATGGAAGACCTCCATTAGTGTCCTGGCCAATAAAAACAATAATGCATTTCTAAACGTATTCTCCTTCTACCAAGCTGAGATGCAGTACTCAGGAAGCTGTTTTGGGAAAAGGAAAGAATGGGCGACAACCTATTTCTGCTGTGGTCTCCAGACTCAAATGGAATTACAATTGAACCTAAAGACTACCCTATAAAAATTAATTCCTGTCTAAAATGAATTTGATTCAATCAAGACCTCATTATGCATTCTTCATAGGGCACGAGTCAAGATTATTTACCTCTTTCATACATCTGGATAATATACAACACTATACACTTAACTATAAAGAGCAGTCTCATACTTTTATTAGGTCAAACTGATGCTTGATTGGAAGTGGGATTTTTTTTTTTTTNAAGGGAAAAAGAGAACCACACATTGTAACAAAAGAATTAAACATTCAACAATGCAGATCAGCCATCACTACAGTGCTCAAATACAGTGTAATGTAATGCTAACTGTACATCGCTTCTTTTCAAATGCGAAACTTGAAAGATATCTTCAAAATGACTATGTGTTTTTGCTGACCATGAAATAAGACAATATCTAAGCAACAACAACAATCATTAAGAATGATGCACAAAAACAATGAAATAATTTTTTTTTTTTTTATGACCCACAACTGGCTTCATTCAAATTCTCCATCTGGGAGGGCAGCTTGTGACATTGTCAACACAAGAACACGGGCAATGCCAATGGTATTTTTCTGCCAGCCAGCTGGTTCCCTTCTCTCTGAGACTGAGTGCATATGTTCTGATGATCACACACTAGCACAGTTTTGCAAGTAAGGAGTTACACCAAACTCCCAAACACAGGTCTTCTGGCTAGCAGCTAAACAAACTCCTGTCACACCTCTAGTCAGCTTTTCTTTTGAGACGTTTCCCCCCCCCCCCCACATGCCATATCGCCTAATATATTCTCCTGAGCAGTTGTNAGGACAGTGAGTTACACCACCTTGCAACCTGCCTTTGAAGCTCAATAATAATAAAAATAAATATAAACAAAATAGTAATAATATAAATCATGATATAATAAAAACAAGAAAAGAAGAAAAATGGTCAAAAATGCACCTCAGAACACAAATTAATGCTGGGATACTCATGGTGACAATATGGCTCCAAATGAAGTCTCAGTGGACAGGTAACACATGAAACATTCTCTTCTACTTCTCAGTGGAGCATGAGCCACTTGAAAAGGCTGTTTTGAACCTCTGAACAGAAACACACATGCCAGATAGCCACCGACAATGATGTTTCTTGTTACTGGAAACTCTTTAGTTTACATAAGATTCCTTACATCGCGAGGTCCACATTTACTACTTTCTTACGGATATTGCTAGCTAAATTAAGCCTTGCAACATTCAAACTACTACTACTCTGGGGACTTGTACCCAGTGAGATGGGGAGCCTTAAATTAACAGCAACAACAAATCTGCTTTTCCAGCTCCTTGATAAATGACACAATCAATATCCCAACAACTGATCAGTAACCAGCGTAATTAGAGTATTCAGCTTATAAAACATAGCTGTCATGGAAGACCTCCATTAGTGTCCTGGCCAATAAAAACAATAATGCATTTCTAAACGTATTCTCCTTCTACCAAGCTGAGATGCAGTACTCAGGAAGCTGTTTTGGGAAAAGGAAAGAATGGGCGACAACCTATTTCTGCTGTGGTCTCCAGACTCAAATGGAATTACAATTGAACCTAAAGACTACCCTATAAAAATTAATTCCTGTCTAAAATGAATTTGATTCAATCAAGACCTCATTATGCATTCTTCATAGGGCACGAGTCAAGATTATTTACCTCTTTCATACATCTGGATAATATACAACACTATACACTTAACTATAAAGAGCAGTCTCATACTTTTATTAGGTCAAACTGATGCTTGATTGGAAGTGGGATTTTTTTTTTTTAATTTTGGCTTTGTTAAATGAAGAAAGCTTCCAGACATTTGCAGAGCTTTATTTGTAGGTGAGCTATCTTTCTTATGTCACAACTATGCACAATAAATATAACAATATACTTTATAATTCTTCCTTACAGTATAATGCTATGTTGCATAGAAAAGGAAAACAAAAATGTGTTTTCCTCTAACATACTCCAGAACTGCTAATGACTATTTTCCATATTTTCCTGGCACAATTGATAGCAGTGAGGCTTTTGCAAAGTGTCCTCCCAAAGTTAGAGCATAATGTTCAGAACGTAAAATACCTCTATGTCTATTAATCAATCAATCAATGATAGTAGTAAATCAAATGGAAAGTTACAGAGGAAAATATTAAGAGTTAATTATACTAAAGATCCCTGTATTCTCTCCCCCCTGTCATATTTTATGCAAATACAACCACAAACATAATTATTAACATTTTAAAATATTCCAGCAATGCTTATTTAATAAAGAAGCTTGAAATCATCGCTTGGAATTCTATAATGGGATTTATTACAACTTTTTATATCGCAAATCTACTTGTATGTATTTTTATTCTAAGGAACTGTACCGAAGTTGAGAAACTATTAAAATATTTACTCAAAGGTCAAAATTAAAACTGGGGTGAGTAGTAAGGATAGCCAGTATACGTACATACATATTATCTATGTGAAGATGAAGAAAGACTGTGCATATGCGCATGCATGCATAAATGAGAGGGAGCAAGAGAGATCATAAAAATCAATCCTTTTCAAAATAAGAGGCAACTGGCAAACATCAGTTTATACAAAGTCTAGAAAACAACCATTAAAATTTCTTTCTTCTCTTATTTCGTTACCTTATGCAAGTTTTATGTTAATCACCTCAGAAACCCATCCTGAATGGGTTGACCAGGGAAATTGGGGCGGGGCGGGGCG
>VXBL01003409.1:2027744-2125150 GCA_013400195.1 Aramus guarauna
GGGGGGGGAGAAAAGGTGGAAGGTCAGGACAGGACCACAATACCACACACGCAAAAAAAAAAAACCCAACAAGTGGAATGAATTAAAATGCTAATGAAAATTAAAAAGCAAGAGTGAAGTAAAATCCAAGTCACACTGACATTAAGGTCTCTGATCATGATGACAAAGAAATCAGAAGAATTCGAATCATCTGTATCCCAGCTATTGCCTTGAGAAGGTAGCAGATAGTAAAAACTAGATTAACACATTAATCCTGCATTAAACCCTTTTTTGGACCACATTTGCTTTTGTTGTAATACTTGTCAAATTAAAGAGGCATCTTTTAGCCTGGTCTCAACAGGAACATCAATACAAAGAGATACCAAACAGGAACACTGTGTGAATCCTGACTCCAGGAAGTCAAGAATTCACTCCGCCAGGAGGAGATCTCTGTGACCAAGCCTTTAGCATTCATCTCTTGTATGCAACAACACTGGGACTGGAAAAATATATTTATTAGATAAATGCATTTACGACTTCATCTCTGTCTGCACCTCTAGTCTCCGGAGAACTACCAGTTGGATCCTCCCACGAAGGTTCCCCTCCATGGACATGGAGCGCCTCAGTGTTTCCATAGCCTCATGATTTGACTTGCCCAGAAGTGACTCCCCATTTACTGCAACAAGCTGATCATTTACTCGCAAACGGCCATCCTACAAGCAAAAAATAAAAGAAAAAAAAATTTTTTTAAAGAAAGAATTATTAGGCAGAGGTGCCACATACAGGAAAGCAAGATGCAGACAATCAGGCACTGCTTTCTAAAATTTAAGAAACAAGAGACTGCATAGTATCAGATCTTTAAAAAGAAAAATCTGTGGTGTCCATTAATTGACCATTTTTTCCTCCATTTACTACATTTTGGCAAGAGTAGGAGAATTACAAACATAGAAGTGTAAGCACATACTGCTGTTTTTCTTGCATGTACAATTTAACTTTAAGTTCTATAAAGGTAGCAGGAAAAGGAGCTTTTGGTTAAAGGGACACCACAGCTGTCAGCATCCGCAGCGCAACTGCAAAGAAGTACTGCAACATATTTTCCACACGTTATTATCTGCTATTAGGGTCTGTTAAGAAACAGCTCCAAAAATTTTGTCTTATATTCTCACTAGTGTCTATCTTGTCACATTTACCATGCCACCGCATGGGGTAGTGTTCTTAGTTCAGAATGGTCACTAAGACTTAAGCATCCTTATTTTAACTAATGCTATCCATGTATTTTAACACCCAAACCTGCTGCCAAAAACAAAATTAGGGTTAAGCCATATCAAGTAGCCTATGCTTTGAAAAAAGTCATTCAGTTTCATTGCCAAGGTTAACTGACATTTCCAGGTGTAATAAAATTGTGGACACTACTATTTTGTGATTTAGGAGTCCTATGGCTGTTGTCATTATTATCTGTGATTTATTTCTTTTCAAAAAAGCATGTGCCATGGACTTTTCTCTCTTTAACAAGAAAATAAGGTCTATTTAATTAAGAGATGAGTTTCTTTTAAAGCTTGTCAAATTCACAATTATCAGGTTGGCACCAGACCTCAAAGAAGGAAGAGAAAGAGTGAGAAATTGAAGACATCAATATAGAACAGCAGTGAAGAAAGAATAGCAGGGAAATAACTTGCATACAAATACATTGCTTGGTTAAAAATTAATCTAATTCATTCATATGCTCATTACATCCTCCTCATAAGGCACTCATCTGAACTGTTTACATATTTCATTCATCCGAGTAATCCAAAATATATATACTTTTTGATTTTTATTTTTCCTATCACTAAGTTGTTCAATTAACTATTCGGCTATTGCTGCCAAGTCCAAGTCATTTGTGCTCAATTGAATTACAGTAGCTGTGACAAACCCAGCTTTCTTAAGTGTTACTTTTGTTGGAACTGGGTATCGTCATTACCACAGCAGAGCATGAATAGCCACAGAGCTGAAGAACAACGGCATATACCAGCATCCAAAATAAACTGGGAGGGACAAGAAGATGGAAAGACAAAATTGCAATGAGTCACTCAGTGAAGGAAAATGAAGAGATTTTTCTGGGGAGGATATGGGAACAGCAATGCCATTTGGAAAAGATACCAAAACCCCTCCCACCTCTCTGCTGAATGTTTCATGCCAACATAAATTTACATACAGCCAAAGTCAATAGGTTAACCCCACCCTTTCTCTACATGCAAAATGATGCCATCACACATGCTGCAATTTAGGGAGAGAAGAGGTAGCATTGTCAAACAGTTTTATTATATGCACATGTTGTAATTCCTTTGTGTTCTATCAAAATTTACTGAAATGAATGGATCCATTCATAGCAACAGGAGTTTGAGGAAAAAAGATTTTATTTTTTGTGAGTTTCTGTAAGACTTTGAAACTTTTACAGGTCCTCATGTCCTCCTGCTATGGTCCCACAGATTCTTGGATTACTTTTTTTCCTTTCTGTAGATAAACACCGATGTAGAAACATCTGTTAAAGCTTCTTACTAAAGTATATACAAATACACTGCCAAGTGCATCTTGTCATGACTATATCTGTTGACGTTGCAACGGTCCTGAACACAATACATATTTTTAAATGAATTTAGCCTCAGAAAGCTCTGAATTGCCCTGATTTTTAATTTGCCTTGTAATATTTTTGTATGGGACATTGTATTTATTTGTTTATATTTTTATAATGTCAGTTCCTTAAGAACTTCTTTTGATGCATTTCCCTTCTTCCCACTCTGTTACATGCTCCATTTAAACGCAAAATTTAACTTGAATTCAACACTTCAACTATGATCAGAGAAAAAAGATGCACGTGCTTTATGAACGTTGATCAACTACGCCTTCTAAGTCACCTGTACGAGGTAGGCTGGAAGATGGCTGAACACTGGTTTCACACATGCTCTGGTAGAAGTTATTTCAAGGAAAAATCTTTTGCTATTTTAAAGACCGAGAAAAAAATCCCACTATCTAAATAGTTTCCAAACACAGATTTTTCACATCACTGGTGTTATGGCCTGGTTTAGAAGCCTGAACTGCAAGACAATCTGCTTGGCTCAAAACAAGCTAAATGTTGTTTTAACACGTTTTTTTCTTTCATCTCTGAAAGGTAGGTTTCTTTGTGGCTTCTGAGTAGAAAAACAACATTTGGCATTTCAGCAAAACAGTTTTCAAATGCCATTTCTGAAACTGCAAGTGAGCTATTCTAATAAAGGGTGAAGTTATTGTTTCCTTGTTTATTGAAAAAAAATTTGATTTTCTTGTATGGAGACTCACAGCAAGGGGTAGAACCTACCACCACATGGCTACCATGTTCAGTCACAAGACTCTCATGCTTTTTACAGTAGAGCAGGAAGATATAATGCCATGTTCTTCATGGACTTAAGTTTTTAATCAAAGCACACACAGTTATTTCCCTTATCACATCAATGACATTTCTCTCAGAAGCAGTTCCTTGATGCCATTTAGTGGAATCATCCAATTTCCCCATTCACTGCACACAACAAAATGTTTACTGCAACAGCACTCAGAAGCTCCACAGAGGTTCAAGCTACACCATGTTTGATTTGAATAAATGCACACGTAGAAAATATTCCATTATTTCTAATAATGGCTCTGCTACATTTCAGCTGCCATAGATCATCAGGAATGCATCACAAGTGAAAAGCCAAGATGTCTCGAGATGAACAAGGCTGAAATCCCTAAAGTTATGGGGAAAGATGATGCATTTAAACTCAGTCAAATGTTACTTTTCCTCACATGGAAGGCTCTGCATAAATACAAATATCAAATATTCTAGTAACCTCTTTATCTTAGGGATGATAAAAAAATAGACATTTCAAAAAATTACAAAAGGAGATTAAGAAGGGACATAATGGTTTAAAATCATCAAAAGTAACTTTTTATTCCTGCAGGATACAGTGTTAGAATAACAACTAAGAACATTAAGGCATTTTACTTCAGTTTTGTAGCCAGAGTGGTAAATAGACACTGGGTCTTACCGTAGCATGTATGATGCAAGATGCATTGATATTTTCTAAAATCTTTAGCTAGGACAAAAAAAAAAATCATAACACATAGAATTAAAGAATTTGATTTTCCCTTATGCCTTTTTTTTTTTTTTTTTTTTACAACTCCCTTACTGTGCTTTGCAATGCCACCAATATGAGAGCTAGATTAATGTGTTAATGTTTAAAAAAGCACTAAAAAATGTTGGCCTCTCTTCAGACCTTCGGTTCAGACCAATAAAGGATAACAATAACCAACCAAAATTGTCTGCATCTCATAACATAACTCTTCATTCTGAAAAACAGTGGTGAAAGAAATTTAATGCATCAAAACCTTTACACAGCACTAGAAAGACAGCATTTACTTCAGCAGCGAAACAAATGCATTGAGGTTCAATGTATTACGTGTTTTCTTTTGAAGACAAGTGGCGATTGCATAGACAAGGGGATAAAGCTCCTCCTTAGAGTAGGGTATCACAAAATCAGAACAAATTTTAAACTTTAAATGCAGAAGTGAGAAGTAGTGAGAGAATTCTCATGTTGGTAAGCATTATATGACTTCTTCCTCTGATAGATTCCCAAGAAAAACTTTGTACACTGAAAAGCAAATGCACATGTCTAAATCCATAATATTCCATTCCAAAGAGTTACAATGAATAGCATGGGAAAATGCTCTGGACAACTACCAGCTGGAAAGAGAGGCTTTTTATTTAAAAACTTGCTACAAGAAGACATTTAAAATAAGGACAATAAGGACATATTTAAATATTTATGCACACTTTTTAACTTGATACAAGAAATTTTATTAATTGTTAATACCCACTGATCATGTTTTGTTCTATATAAAGGTGATCAGACAGGAGAAAGACAGCTGTTCTCCATGCGTATGCAACAGTAAACTGTGATTCTTAAGACACTGCCAAAATGACTGCATTCTGTGAGTACTTGTATAAAACACAGAAAAGATTCTCTGAACAGTTCTGGTTGAAGCTAGAGCCTCAGCTACTATCTTATTTGCTCTGGAGCCTACACTCAGCTCTATTACTACACAGTTCTAATTGGTGAAAGGGTTATAACAAGGTAGGACAGAGGATAGGCCACAAGACCGCAGGTTATCACAAGACAAAGTAACCATCCAGTCATGGTGACTAACTGCCCATTTACTTAGGTGTGAGCACAGAAGTCCCACTTTATTTGTCTGCAGACCTCTCAAGCCAAAATTAACTGCTCTGGAGTGAGTAACTATGGGAGAACAGAGAGTGGTAAACATACAGAGCTAGAAAGGGTTGTCTTATGTGTCTATGATGTGACAAGTCCAGTAGCCAGCCCACTAACACTGCTGGAATATGGTTCCACAAGCTTTGCTATTCAAAACAATGAGTTCTTTCGTGGCAATATACACTGTCACTGCAACTGGTGTGGACAATTACTCAGGGAACATAGAGCTGGGAACGTAAGGAGGGCAGCCTCATTTTCACAGTAAAATGAGTTGTACTCTGTAGCAGACATGCACAGGAATTGAGTGTATCCGGCCCTAATTTGGTGAATCGTGCCTTAACTAATTTCTGACATAGACCAAGTAGATGAACTTACTCATCATTTAGCCCCAAGTTAACTCTGGACAGTGTTCTGAACTGCATGTACCAGGCTCAGTTACTTGAGAAGATCTGAGCTTTGAAATAACTGTAGGACTAGGACAGGTAAATAATAGAAGCAGGGAAGTATAAAACACTCACATCCAAGCTGAATCCTTGATTATTGCTATTTACCAGCTGCTGCAAATAGATGATCCTGAAAGTTTTAATGCTATGAATTGTCTTACTCAGCAGGCTGATGTCAGCAGAGGAATTTACATACACTGAATTAAAAGGTATTTTTACAGTAAAGAGAATGGCGAGAAATTGCCTGGATAACACAAGAGAAAAAATTACATTCTGGATCCACAAAAGTTAAACATACTAGCCCTAAAAAATTAAAACCTTTTGTTTCAAGAACATTACTTTCTGAAGTTTCATTTGGGAAAAAAAATGCAGTTAACAGATTTCCTAAAGATTAGAAAATAATTCAAATAATTTTTAATCATAAAAATGTACAACAGCCCTTACAGGGAGCATAACAATTCATAATACTGACATTTACCAATTTAATATTGCCAATTCAATCCACCTCAGGAACAACTGGTAACTTCTGCACAATTGATGCCAGGCTCAGCCAAGCCACATTTTTACTACAACAGTAGCAAATATTTTGAATAAAAGAAAGAAAACTATGAGCTAGCTTTTTATTTACAGTATAAATTAAATACATAATCCTTAACCTCACAGAACTGTCAATATTTAATTTTTGTAAAGTAGTTTGTCTTTTGATTGGTTTCATGGGTCTGCCTGTATCATTTTGGAAGGACCAAAAGCAGTGCAGAAAGACAATAAATGTAGATATCTAACTTCTCTGTCACTAAGCATTAGCAGAACACAAACTTTCCCATGCACTCCTGTGGGCTGTGGGGAAGCTGGGAAGCAGCCTCTCCTCATACCCACATACCCGTAAGCCTTCTTTCCCTTCCCCATTTCCTGAATGCCCCCCAAAGTTTCCACCAATTCACTTTGCTTGTGGCAAACGTCACCACACACGACACCAGAATCTTGGAACAAAACATTAATAGATTCGCAGTTCACCTAAGTGTTCAAGGCCAGGTTAAATGGGGCTTTGAGCCAACTGGTCTATTGGAGGGTGTCCCTGTCCATGGCAGGGGGGTTGGAACTAAATGATCTTTAAATGATCCAACCCAAACCATTCTGTGATTTTATTCTATGATCCTAAAGGAATGAGTGACGAAAAGGGTATTCATTCCTAGAATGCTTATCAAGTAAAATTCAGTACTGAACATAGAAATGTCAGAATTCTAATGTAGTCATCATCTGTTGTGTTTCCTCCATACCTTAAAAGCAGCACCTCCATGAATAACAGATTTGATGAAAATCCCAAGATCAGCTCCACTCTCCCGAGATTTGTTGCCTTTTAAGCTCACACCAAGTCCAGCAGAACCAGAATCATTCAGAGCAATCTCAAAGGTCAGCTGCTCTGTGGTTTCTGGAGAAAGAATACTGCAGTTTGGCTCTCCTTTCTGTTAGGGAAAACAAGGATGAAAATATGGGTGAAAAGGGCGGTAGAGGCAATGCATAAATTAGTTGTATCCATAGGTCCATGTGACAAGAAATAGTCCTGTTTTCCAGAAAGCAGCTGGAAGAAGCAGCCTTATAACCAACAATGCATTTAGCTGACATTTTGTCACATGGTCTGGCTTATAATGTTATTTTTAATGATATCTAGAAATATGGCTAAATAGAAGGTAAAATAGCTTAGTTCCACATGATATAAAACTGATGTTGCAGCAGAATATGAGACATTTATTTTAAACACAGCTGCATTAAAAATGTAAGCCATAAAACTCTCAACATCTTTACATGCAGCTCACAAACTGTAATGATAGTTGCACTGTTAAATCCTATTCCCCTCTGAAAATTGAGATTCATCCTTAAAAAATTATCCTTCCCTTAAACCTGTCCACAGAGGGAAGTTGGTGTAACAAAAGGAAGGGTGAGAATTGAAAACACAGTAGCTTATTCTGCACTAACTCCCTTTGTACATACTTTTATTCCAGAGAGGTTTGGGGCTTTTTTCCTTCTGGTAGAGGTTGATCCCAAAATTTTTCCTAGATTAGAATGCTGTTTACAAGACTGCCACGTCAAGTATCCACAGCTAGGGAAGATCAGAAAGAACTTTCTTTTACTGTATATTGTACCTCTGGTTTTATAGGGCTGTAATGTTGGGGGTGTGGTGTGTTTATTTTGTTTGGTTTTGGTTTGTTGTTTTATCTAAAGCAGGTTAGAATCATGAAATTAAACAAAATCAAATTCTAGCCTGAAATATTTATACCGGCATACTACAGAAATAAAACTAGGACAAGGAGACCTACTATAAAGTGTTCACGGAAGGTGTAAGTGGGAAAAACTTTGTGTATCACACCTGATTTTATTCCACTCTTCCTTCTCCATATAACTCTAAGACAATTAATTAGTTTATGTTTCTTGTCATTTGCACATTACCTATTCTTTGTAACAGTAGTGTTAAAAATTAATAGGAAAAAACTATGAAAAGGAAATACACAGACAAATTGAAAAAGATGACTGGGGGCTGCTTTCAAGAGTGTCAAAGGCTTATATTAAATTATCAAGTTGAGTCCACACGCCAGGAGTGCAGTAGCTGGGCCAATACGCCTTTTACCCAATGAAGGATTGTTTCCAGGCCTAAGCTGCAGTATATACATTATCAATGGCATAGTCAGCAAAGGTGCCAGCAGTACAGATGTTTTCTCAGCAGCCAGAATAGTCTCATATATTCATCTATTATGCTATCTGATCAACAAGAAATACTATCATAGAACTAAGAGCAGAAATTAATATCCTGAAGCAACAAAAAATTAGCAACAGTAACCACTAAATATACTTCCATTTATTTCAGATGCCCTTTCACTGACAAGAAGCAGCTACTAGCTAGAGAAGAACTGCATGAGCCAGAGAGCTAGGACTATAAACCTCAATCCCAATATGCACCATGCTCAAATTCTTCCTGGAATGTACCTACACAATATTAAGTCAACACAATTTGCCTAACTGCCAAATATAAAAATGACATAGCACCAACACTGACAATTGTCTGGATGCCAGCACTCATCTCCAATACCTGCGTTACTCATTTGTGCTTTTGTCTTTGTTCACCAGAAGTAAACAATTCTCAGTTACAAATCTGTCACTTAGCTGTGGATAGAGAGACATCTGAATGTAACCCCCCAAAACCTACAAATTCATACTTACTGCTGCGAACAATACAGAACGATAACTTGTAAATGCTCCTGCTCTGACTTCCTTCAAAAGAATCAGTGTAAGGGAAAACCCCACTATTACTGGTCTTCTAACATCAGCATTTTGGATTTAACTGTCTCGAGGTTTTAGAGGAAAGGTTTTCTGCCCAATCCTTTTTTTTTTTTTTTTCATCCTTTTCAAAACACACAAATTATTGTTAGCAGACTCAGAACTGAAATCACAATTCTACTCAACTGGCACATCTTGTCCAGATTTGAACAGAGGAAATTTTTCTCAAGGTCCCAGACATGTGATGTCTCCTGCAGCCCCCTCAGGACAGTCTATTTCACATTATATTCGTGGTCCCCCTAGGCAAGAAGTCAGTTCCTGTGTGCTACAGCTACTCTTCCACTTTAATCCATCACATCTGCACCAGACTCTTGCCCCTTCTTCTGTATGTCAATACTGTGGTTTTGTCTTTCCCAATACCACAAGGAAAGCAGTGAGGGGGGTTGTTATCACAGGACATAAAAGCTCTCAGTGCCCATGCTTACCTTCACCAGAGCAGTAGCAAATTGCTCTATAATCTTTTCTCAGTACAAACTTGGACTTCGTATAAAACTGAATTTGGTCACATTCAGATCAATTTTCAATGGAGATGGCTGAAGGTAAGCCATGGCACAAAGGCTATTATTTTCCAAAAAAACTTCCAAGGAAAAAGTGACACATTATTTTTGTCAAGAAAAAAAATTATGTTTTTTTTCTTTTTTGTTGTTAGCTTCTTTCTCAAGAGCATCTTACCTGTTTCACTTTAAACTCAAAGATGGACATTAATTTCAGGTGAAGGACTTCATGCATTTGTTAACACAAACTTGTAAAAAAACAAAGACAGCAGGATCTATACACATTCCTCAAGCCAGTATATGAAAATAAACTGGGTGGATGAGTCTGCTTGAACTCAAGTGCTCTAATCAATACCAATCTCATTTGTACTATCAACTCTTGTTGCTGACCCACCCGTGATACTGGTGACCTGGCTGCAGCGCCCCTCTGTGCCCAAGGCCCTGGCAGTGTTGGGAGCAGTGGTGGTGGCTGTAGGAGGCAGGACACTGTTCCCTTCTCTGCAGCACAGGCTCCATAGCAGCACTGTACTCAGCTTGAGGCTTCAAGAAACAAGCTGGATGGATTCTAGAGGACAGCAATTTAACAACCTTGTTTAACCTTGGGAGAGGAGGAAAAAAAAAAAAGCCTAAAAGGGGACATAATAATAGTCTTCAAAACACTTTACAGTACCATTTTCCCCTTTTTTCTTTGCAGGTGGGTTTGGACATCAGAAATATCTCACTTAAATAGCAGACAAGGAAATGTCAGCGAGACTCAGAGAAAACCTTTGCCTTCAATATCTGGAGAAAAAAAGACTGACTAGGTGGTCACGAGAATTTCCCCACTATAAACTTACTAAGATAACAATATTACACGTAGTTTTTCAGTATAACTGAGTCCAATAAAAAATAAGTAACAGACTTGTTCAATGTTCTATAATATTGCCCAGCTTCCTTTAATGTAACTATGCTGGGCATTAGCTCTTGTTAAGTAATCAACCAGACCACTGTCTGCATGCCTGGATGTGTTACCTATCAAACATTAAGATGTATTCAGCAGGACACCAAACAAGTACAGTAAATTTTTGTCAGTATTTTGTTTCCTCTATTTTTCTTAGTACCTAATTTGGAATCCATAACATTTGACTACCATCTTCCTTGCTACAGTTCTCTGGGAAATAGATAATTCCATCATACTAAAACCTTAGCAAATTTAATTTAACAACCAGCTGTCTTCCTCTATTACTGAAGAACTCTCTAATATACCTTAAAGTTCTTCACAAGCGTTTCTTGTTCAACATAGTCCAATTATACTAAAAAATGTCTCCTTTTCATTATTTATATTCAGCCTTACCCTAAGATCCAACAAAAGTTTATTTTAAAATAATGCTGAACTTTTTTTAATAGTGCTATCAAAAATTTGTTACCCATGAGGGAAGGTGAATGGCTTTTCAATGATTTCACAGGGATGGGTAACAGGAAAGGAGACACACATCTACAAATCAATCATGAATTCATTATAAGACCAAGTAAACTCTGTCTTTATTCCCTTAAAATGTTCACTCGCTACTCGTTCTATGGCATCTGATAGTAAATGCCTGGTAGTCAGCCTATAACTTCAAGACTCTGGTGCAAATACAAGATTGAAAAATTTCTTTGTGGGAGAATGTGAGAAGCAGCAGAAAGAAGGAAAAACAGAGGAGAAATAAAAAGGGATGAATAGAACTTAGAAGCTTGATTTCATCCTATACTCGCTAAATGGTTTCAAATTATTATCCTGATGATAGTGCTCTTCCCAGGGAACACCTTTTCACTGATGACCAAAAAGAGGTCCAGCCATCCTTAAGTTAAATAGCTCATCAATTAACTGCTTCTTTTGGGTAATTCATTTCATGAGTGACGGTCCCTGTTCCTAGAATATGCAGATATGAATATTAAATGCCGCTAGTGACTCACAGAGCTGGATTCCCATTGCCTCTATTTCCCTGACATTGCTAAAACTTTATCCCAAGACATCAATACTTCACAATAGAGCAACCACCATCAGCTGAATTATGGTCTGGTAAAGGAAGTCCTCTCCAATGCACCAAACCTTGAATTCTATTACACCTCAAGATCATCCTAGAATCTGAATTCACTCAAACACAGACTGAATGAAATAAGCTGCAACCCAAATATGTTTCTAGACCAGGAAAAACTTACAGTTTAATGTTATAAATTACCCAGTCAATCATGTCGTGTATTTTCCATGACAAATGTATCACACCTTAGCACTTCAGGAATTAAACGATAGTGTATCACTGAAGTTATTCCCTGCTGCAGACATAGGTAACTCAATGGTACTATGATAAACAAATTTTTGCATAAATCAAAGTCCAGATAGCCAAGCGATGAGACCTCAAGATGGCTAGAGCTTTGAGATGGCCTGGCCTGTAATTTTCCTGTAAGATGCGTACACTGAAGACAGTAAAAGGGTTTTAGACTCTTAAGTATTAATAAAACATACTTAACAGCAAATCAGATTCAACTTAAAATAAATTTAAAAAAAAATTAAAACTACTTGGAAAAAATCCATCTCCTTGTCCTTGTTGGGTAGTTCCTTCCTTCAGCTTTGCTAAATCTTAGCCTGTCAGCTTGCAATGGCTTCCCCAGCTGCAACAAGCTCTGAACCATCCCCTCCTGATATGCACATCTTTCTTCCCAGTCTCCCCTGCAGCCTTGTAATGTTTGTTCCCTACTATTTATAGGGGTCTGCCAGCCTCACCTCCTGCTGCAAAACTCCCTCCTGGTTGCACCATCCAGCACTCTAGATAGTTCCTGAGCTTTCTCAACTGCTTGGGGAATACAATGATCTCTCTTTCTCCAGGTGATTTCTGCTGGACCAGAATGCAGCAGCCAGAAGAAGTCTAAGAGGGAATCTTTCCACCTGCTGTCCAGACTCAGTCGCTAAACAGAATGGAGTAAGCAACCAAACAGGTACCATCCCTAACAAGGGAAAATCAGGACAGGAATGTTTTAATCTACTGAGATACCTGCATGGAACTTCAGTAAGATCAATTCTGACATTTACTGAACCACCACAAACCAAACAGAAAAGTCCAGAGGCATTTATATGAAGATGAGAGAATACTGAATATGCTAGATTTGAGAGCAAAAAGACCTAATAGTTTGTACTAAATAACATTCAGCAATACAGATGGAAAACCTTTATCTAAGAGTCTCAGGATACATTTGATTAATTGATGTTCTGCCAATTATTTTATTTAATTTTTAGAAGCACATCTACACCTCAAGTCTCTGATTTCTTAATTAAAAGGCAATAATAAAGGATTCCTAAAACAACCTAAAATTTTACAGGTATATACCCGAGTTACGGGTATATAATTAATTCTCATCAACAAATTCTCAGTATTTTAAAGAGCAGACAGACTATACTTTTAGCTTTCTCTTATTCCCACAACACACAAAAACTGCTCAAACAGAATTGTAACCTTTGAAAAAAGTACTGTGCCTTGTATTTTTTCCCCCCTTCTACTTAGTTATGGTTATATCTACTCAATATTGTGTCAATTCTCTGTCTACCATGGGACACCACTTTCAATTAGTCCTTTTATTTAATCTTACAACGCCTGTTCTCACTGACCATGGCACTTTTGATCTGTGGATTTATGATAATCTAATGCATATCTCTCACTGAAAAGGTTGCCTTATTTATTCCTATTGTTCTTCTGCCAAAAGAGAAGCTTACAAAAAAAAATTAGCTCCCACTTAAGCCAGGAAGGAAACAGCATTTGTTTAACACAACAAGAGACCTTTCAGTACCTGTCTGATGCCCTTGACCAACACACTATTATGGTCTCTCAATATGCTGTCTGCCCCTTGCCTGGCTGCTCATTTCTGATAAGAGATGCCAACTCCCTGGAGTGCTATTCAGAGCTGAGAGCAAAAGGCAAGAGACCCAGGAGGGTTATTTTCAAAGGCTTATGACGGAAATAAGACATTTACATGCTTTTGCAATTATTTTCTGAAAAAAATCTGTAAAAGTTAAAGAGCAGAATTTAAACTGTGGCACCACATAACTATTATTGGCAGAAAAGCTTGAAAAGAAGATACCTCCTTATTTGTACTATTCTCTATGCTTTTTCCAAGAGCTTAGACACAATTAAGAAATACTTTGCTGACAGCTCAGTAATTCACTCACTATAAAATCTACATTGTATTTTGCAATAGATATATAGTAATGTTCTTGAAAATAATACTCAAAGGTAATGCACCGCTGCAACATTGTCACAATCTAGTAAATAACTGAAGTCATTGCTGCATGTATTCGTATTCAGTACTTCTGACAGTTGTTTTCATATTGGCTTCTTTAAAATCATCTGTAATCTGTACTGCAATAAAAACTAAATGGTCACTAATGGCATATCCTGCTAAGACAAAAAAGCCAATAGCAAATCCACGGAGATACATATTACCGTACTTGGATACTTTTTACATTAACACAGTACACCACAAATTTGTGCTATATTAGATAGAATGGTTCTGGTCTGAATTATGTAGACTCTTTGGAATTATAGCTTCGAAAACTGACAAAACCAGATTCAGCTCTTCATTCAAGGCAGATGCATTGCACTTCACAGTTTACCATTTGATGTCACAGGATGCTTCAAAAATGAACATTCCCCAGTTTGCTTGACATGCCTAACTGAGATCCCATAGTAAGTTTTACTCAAGGAAATGGTTTGTCTTTGCAAGAGAGTTTTGTAATTCAGTGTGACACTGCTCTTCAACTTTTAAAAACACAGTCTCACTTAACCTTTTAGTTATGTAACTTTAGGAAACAGAGGGAGAAAAATTAACTAGTTCGGTCTTCAATCAAGATATGCCCCACTGTGAAAACAGCCATTTTCATCCCATGCACAAGGTTAGCCATGTGCTTAAGCACCCTGCTGAGCTGCAGCCTTGTGCAGTTAATATTGCTTGCCACTTAGATCCTAAAATCTTAACACTCATGAAGATGGAAGACTGCATGGTATTTTCAGGGTGAATTTAGGATTGCTGGTACTGTATACTTTCAGAATATACTTCAGACAAACAGGTCAAAACACTGATGTTCAAATCCAACTCTACTCGATTTATTGGTTACTGTTTTAAAGGGATGGTAAACAAAGCAATAAGCAGCATGTAATTCTTTTATGTCTACTTCAAAAACCACATGCACATGTTTTATATTAAGTCAGTCTAGGAAAACTTTTTTCATGAATTCTAAGGCAGAGAGACTTTTGCAATTTTTCATATTATATATGGAATAAATCTGGTGACCCTTGTAAATGACAAAGGTACTACAGTTGCCCATAAGATTTAAGAATTGTCCAAATATCTTGGTTTTATTAAATGCAAATACTGTAAATCTGAGTAAATGTATTTAAAAATGTATGAAGACTCAATTTCTGTTAAGAGCCAGATTTTATCTATCTCTATTCTGAAGTATACATACTTCTGATTTCTCCACTTTAACTTTGTCTTTACCGGCAGGCAGAGCATCATCAGAAGTTCTTGCAGCCACGGGTGCTACAACCAGAGCTTTCAGACCACCCTTTTAAGGTTCCTTGTATTTGCTGGAAAATAGGAAGAGTGGGATCTGAAAGAGAAATCATTGCTGGATCCTAACACTTTGATGAGCTTGACAGAGAAAGCAATAGTAGATCAGATGCAATAAGGTCTCTGCAGCCTTGGAAAGGCTGACTACCACTATCACACGGAAAAGCACAGTCACCACATTTGTGTTGGTAGTTATATTGGCACTTCAGAGTATGTGAGAGCTCATTCTGCCATTGCAAAATTGTTTGATCTAGTCCAAATTAAAACACCAGCCACTTTTTAAGATACATTAATTACTCAAGCAATTTATTCCCCTCTGGTAAGTTAGGGAGTCCCATCAAAAGCCAGGACAAATAAAGGGATACTTTTTGCCACACTTTCTGTTCACTGTGACAGGAAAAACTGTCATCTCTTACTGACTTTTCTAATGAGCACAGTAACTAATTAACAAAGCTCACTGCATAGTTTTCAGCACTCTAAGCTACAATGAACTTGTAACCATGTTCTGAAACACATAATGAAAGCTGAAAACCTTTGAAGGGCTACACTACACAATGTTTTCACTATGAAAGGATACATTTGTGTAGACACAACCTACACTCATTTTACAAATATTCTAGATAAAGAGAATCTACGGGCCCCAAGCTAAATACTTTCTTTAAAAAATTCTTGGAAAAAAAACAGGACTTCTTAAAATCTACATAATTTATAAAGTTATAAGATGAGAAGCACCATGTGTATTCACAATACCCTTCTCTTCACTATGCAGAACAATTCAAGAACTGTATCTTGTATATGTTATTAAAATCCAACACATATATTGACTACTTTTTCCCCCCTATCAGACTCTTCTACCTTTGAATAGAGATACCACAACATAGAATTGGTACTTCCTGGAATCATTCTGTGATAGAAATTATTTAACCATTTCTGGTTGAGTACTAGAATCACTAGTTTGACCTACAAAAATAGGTTCAAAAATGGTTAAGTCTAGGCTGAATTTTCATCTATTATTTCCTGCACATAAAAAAGCAAGAAACAATTACAAGGAAGTAATAGAAATTAAGCTTTGAATATTAAAAACAAAAAGGAAAACACTTCAGGCAAACAAGAAGTTCTCTTTCAGGCACTGAAGTTCAAGGTAGTGAAAGGAATTAACTAGGGGAAGACTGAAATATGAGAGAGTTAATCACATGGTAAGCTAAAATTGCTTAATTGAACTTGTGTCTCATCCTGCTTCCTTCTATCCTATGTAGTACATGTGTAAAAAAAGACTCAGTTAAAGATCAATGGCTACATTACATAAGTTGTTGTTCTTTTAGTTATTGTAAAAATGCTGGTTTGTTCCCCTTCCTTCTCCATTCTTCAAGGATCAGTGAATATGCCAAGAAACCACAGAAATAGTGATTACAGTTGAAACTGGTAAGACAAAGCCATCTTTAAAACAAAAAATGAAGTATATGCAAAACTTACACTATGTATGTGCTCTAACTTAAAGAAAAATGCATCAAAATATTTTCAGTGCTATATTATTTCTAGCAATTTCAGAACATTCCTCTGCTTACGTGCATCATATCCACTATCCTGAAGGCTCATGAAAAATAACAAGAATAAAGAATTGCATAGGGTCATGGTGCAGAATGGGTTACGCCAGAGCTGGTTTCATTCAAGTACTTTTGATTGTTTTACCAATGCGGGGATAAAGAAAGAGAAGGGGGAGTAAGTGATCTTTATATCATTATTAAAATAAATGGCACCTTCAGATCACACATTTTTCCTGGAGAAAAAGCAAGATATAGCAAATACACACGATCAAAACATTGTGGTTTCAAAACACAATAGAACTATAACCACTGTTTCATGTGTATTCCATTTACTTTGATAAGAGTTGGAAAATCCAAACCTGTTCAGTTAAGCCAGTTTTCCTCTGCAATATTCACCATCCCTTAGAAAACAATCAGTGTTACACAATTTAAAACTCAAATGCACCTTAAAGAATGCACTAATCACCAGCCGCTCTGTAAACTGTGGTAATTAAGTGAATCAAGATCTTCCCTTGAGTTTTGGAATCAGCTCCTTACTCAGCTGCTACATCGTCAACAGCTGGCATGAATTACTGGGAACATTTGGCTAACTGGATAAAAAGGATAGCCTGTGGTTGGTCCAAGTTTTACTTCACTGATCTGCTTAAAAAAAAAAAATCTCATTAGATTCTCCTTTTCTTTTTTTAGAACCATAACAATACTGCAAAGATCGTGTTTTCTAGTTTATTCCCTTATTACGTGCAAACAATGTAGTTGTACAACTCAGATGTTGCATGGGCTAGTGTAACTGAAGCCCCAATTCCCTATAATTTAATAATGCCTGTTTGCAGCACTGAATCATCACCCATATCACATCTCTCTCTTGGCTGACATGGTAAAGGTTTGCTACTCTGAATATATTTTTCTGCTTGCTAGCAATTCATCAGCATAGATCATAGTAAGAAAATCCTCATCTAGCTTACTGAAGAGAAAATATTCATGAGACCAAGCTTTCTCCAAAACATAGCTTTGTTACAAGGTAAAGTCAAATTATAGTATTACAGATCCAGGCAACCAAATGCCACCTGCTGTTACTTTGTTACATTATTTGCTTTGTGCCCATGCAGCTATCAAATGCTTTCCGAAATCAAGGTAGGAACCCAGTTCTAGTGGAGCAACATACTTAAAAGTGGTTTTGTCTATGGCCTCTAGTGGGTCCAAGTCCCAGAGGCATCTTTGCCACAGGAAGCTGTGGGGAGTGTGCATGTTTACTAGGTTGTCCTTCTCCTTTTCCTTTCAACAGGTAACAGGGAATCTAAAGAAAACAGCTCCTCAAATTACGATCCCTGGAGAACTGCTCAAATTAAGACCAAGTCTGATATAAAGCAATTACCTTATTATTGCCAGGCATTAACAAAACCCCCAAGTATTTAGGTAAACTCTGCATGCATGTTACAGAGAGCATTCAGTTACAGCTGTCCTTGAAAAATATTGCATTATGCACTGCCTTTCCTTCCAAAACCAAACATTTTAAAAGCACTGGATTTTTTGTCCTCTTTGATCAAAACAGCACTGTAACTTTTAAGGTAGCAGAGGATTATTAGTCCAATGTAATGTCATCACTAAAGCTAAAAACAAACAAAAAAGCTAAACCAATTTTTTTTTTTTTTTTAATCTTTGCTGATACTATTCTCAGACAGCTCATGAATTCTAACAAGCATCATGTTAGTGTCAACATCTGGTAGTTTAGTGGTATAGTAACCCACACTTTTGCTGTGAGCTAGCTAACAGATGTCGCTGAAAGGCTTTTTAATTTAGAAGGGCTGGTTCCATAAAATTACCTAATGTATTTCAGTAACTCACATTTGTATTATATTGTACTTGATTGGGATAACAAGAAACACAGAACAGTATTAGAATTCACATATCACCGTTAAGAGTGAGGTCCATCACTTCTGTATCATTCTTTCACAGAGAAAGCAATCTAAACGAAGGTCAAGCCAGCAGGATAAATGTGGCTACTTTCTGGATTTCCATCATGCCAGTCATAAGTCACCTTTTGAAAGGTAGTTAATCCTTGCTCTAGGGGCTAGAAATTAATAGCAGGGAATTGTGGCAGGTAAAAATTATAAATAGCTTTTAGATTCTTCCAGCCTTTTATACCCACACACTGTTACAGTGATTTCCAAGAAAATCTGTACTATGACAATAAGCAATAATGTATAATCTTGTGAGAACAGGAGAGAGAATACACACTTTTTTTAAAAGTACATTTTCCAAGGTATGTGTTTTATAACTTAAAAAACCCACAAGAAAAAACTGTTGATGGGTAGCCTTTTCAAAAAATGAGCTCTTCCTTAGAAGAGCTGGTAGAAGAAAAGAAATCCTAAACATAATAGCTAATTTAGTACTTTCAGACTCAGAAATTTCCCTCCAATCCACACACACTGACCCTACAAGCTCAAGGCTTACGAAACAGAGCATTACACTGACCAGTTTTGATGCTTTGGGAATCACTGATAACAGATGCCCAATTGCAGGGCTGAAAATATTCTACCATTATCCTCCTTAAAGGTTACTCAATTAAAAAAAAAAAAAAAGAAAACAGAAATAGTTTCATTAGGACACTTCACAATTGCTCTACTACAGGAAAAAGTGGGCACCAGCAGCACAAGAGGAAAGGCGCATGTGAAGGAATCTGAACTCTCCCCCAGCTTCTTATCCTACCACAGGCAACAGACACCCTCACCTCAACAAGGTCCAACTGGTAACAAAGAAACAAGAGCAAAACTGTTAGTGTTTTGTGAGGAAACAATGGCGGATCCCTGTAGAAGTTCCTGCTAAGTCTAAAGCAAAAGGAAAAACAAGAAGGCGGCATCTTAAGAAAAGGATGAAGTAGGTTTGTGTTCTTTAAAGGAGATAAAATGAGACAAAAGCAGGAAATGCTGTCCTTCCTTTATCCTAAGAACTTCTTAATGAAAGGCCAAGTATAACCATCAATCAAGATAAGGAAGAGGCGAACAAAGAGATGACCTTCTTTGAGGGGAAACAAGTATGTATCAGATAGCACTTCTACACTGATGTAGTCCTCCTCTATGCGAGAGAAAAAGAGAACACAGTTCCATGCCAGCATTAAAAAAAAAAAAAAAAAGGCAAAAATTAAGCACTTGAGATAGTATGAAGTCAGACATGCAAAAGGCTATTTATGTCAAAGACTAGCAGCCAAGGAAAAGCTTGCTTCCAAAATTTGTGAGGAGTGCAATGGAATTCTATCCCTCACCACTCCTTTGGCACCTGGCTTAGCAGATACATCTCCTTGGGGGCAGCCACCCTCACTAATTTATTACTGATAAGCTGCAGGACTCATTGCATGCACTTCAAACTTCTTACTTAAAGTTTGTTGCTTTTCTGAAAGACAATAATCCATTTTCAGTGATGCTTGACCCCACAGTTACAAGATTAATTTACAATATTCCCCTGTGAGTTATGCTTATGATGTCATTTTTGGGATGAAAAGATCAGATTGCATGGAATTGCACCTAAAGTAGATAAAAATCAAATATTCATCAAAATCAAATGTATGTATAAATGCTTTTCAAACACAAGCCTTATACAGTTAGTCCTCACTGGCTTTCCCAGGCAACAACAGTTCATTTATATTTCTTGGGCTAGTTTCAAAACATGGAATTGTTTCAGTATCACTTTTCAAGACAAACTAACAAGTTTACCAGCTCTCGAGGTAGAAAGGCCTCCTCCTGACGAGCCACAATCAGACAGACAGTTTCCCCTTGCTTTGTGCTCCTCAGCATGGCTACAAGTTCTTCCTGGGTCCTGCCAGTGATGTCCCGTCCGTTCACCTACCAGACACAAAAGAACAGAGGAGGTCATATCTGTGAGTATGACTGTCTTTTGTCATTTTCCCCTCACCTAAACACAGATGTCAGTCAGTCATTGAGAGCAAAGAAGAATTAGCAACTCTCACACTGTTCCCCCCTCTGCCCCTGCATAAATCACTTAACCTTTTTTCCCCTCATTTTTACCATCTGTTAAAGCAGGTCTGTAGTACTTACCCACCTTGCAGGGGGTTTGTGAGGCTTAATTAGTTTGGAAAGCACTTTGAAGATGAAAAGTACAAAAACAAGACCTAAGTATTATTAAAACTCTTTACCTTAAGAGCTTTTTGAGGTTTGTAAGTAGAAATAACCCATTAGATAATGAGATTATAAGTCACAAGATATCTGAAAATTTTGAACAGACCAATTTGAGTAAAATTGCCTTAAAATGAGCACTTCGACACCTCAAGATTAATTGGGCATTTTTGGACATGGCTGTAAGAGGCAAGACATGGTTTGATTCTAAACCGATACATTTATGTCCTTTAAGAACCAAGATGTTCAAACATCCCATAGACCCTTGTGAAAAGCACATTTTTCCAAATGGCACTGTAAAATACTTGTTGACAAACAGTACAAAAGCCATGAGACTTTTTTTTAATCACGGTTGAGAATTTTAATTCCATACATCAGTAGTATGTATCAGCGATCAATACTCAGCAATGCAAACACAATGGATATTTATCCATACCTCCAGAATTCTGTCTCCTGACTGCAAACGACCATCTTTTACTGCTGCACCTTTTGGTAAAATATTCTTCACAAAAATCGGACCAGGACCATGTACCGAAGAGTCTCTGGTAACCACAGTGAAACCAAGTCCTTCTGGACCTAAAAGGTCAGATAAAGAACTCCCAATATAAATTTCAACAAGCAAATGATGATCCTTAAAAGTAAGTAAACAATGTCAGTAGCGTATCACAGACACTCATTCAGGTTAGCTCTTCAGAAAAAAGAAAGCAAATAAAAAGCTGTAAACATGAGCCCACTTTCTGCATAGTCAAGAGAATTCTGTCAATGTCAGCAGACAAGCTCAAACCCTCCTGCAACAGCTACAGATAGAAATACTTTTGGATAGCCCACAATAATACAAAACAAGCAAGAACTCTCATTTTCAAGTGTTTACCTTTTCTCTAGGTGGTTTTAGTAGCAGCCTTCACAATACTGTTAATAGTCTTTGAAACAAATCAATCAGAATTGTTTACTTATAAGCATAAATAGAATTTAACAGGTTTTACTGAAACCTGGTGGAAAAGTAGAAAAAGTCACAATTTGAATGCAAGAACTGCTGACTACATGATTTTAAGAAAGGACAAGTAATAAGCTTCCATTCACAAAGTTGATTGCTGCTTGGGAAATAAACAGCCTCAAGTGTTAATAGATAAATATTTTAATAAATAATTAGGGAGTAAAATCAGTATTAGCAGGTATTGCTTATAACCCATTAAAATCACCCAGGAATATTAGGGTCCACGCATTTTTCTTATTGAAAAATATCACATGGGTAGCAATCCTGCTCAGAGATATCAAGTCGCTATCACATTACTATTGTTTCTTAAAATATGAATTACTGTTTCAAAACAAAAGCATTACATCTAAAAATGGGGCAGATTCTGAAGCAGGTTTTGTTAATGCAAAGCTGAAGAGTTCAGAAGTAAAAATGAGTGATTTAAGTTAAGAAATAACAAAAATTAAGAAATGACAGCTTGATTACATTCTTCATGTGTTTAAAGAATAAAGTTGCAGAGAGTTTTTTTTAAAGGGCCACTTCTAGCATCAAATTTAACTCTCAGCCAAATCAAAGACAAATTAAACAGAAAATGTAAGTGCTAATTGGGATCTGCTTAAACACATTTTACTACATGTGCATAAACCTGTTACTGCATGCAAAGACAGACATCTGCATGGAGAAGCAATTAAAGATACACACACAAAATCAGCCTGCTGATAGCCAAATAACTACAGATGGAAGAAGAGGTCTGTAGAAAATAAAAAAAGGGAAAGACAGGTAAATCTGCCGTCAACTTCCTGGATAACACGAAACAGATTTAAATAGATTTTTAAAAGAATGTCATAACAGTGCTAGTCAATTAGTAGATATGAATAAAAATAAAGGTTACCAGCAGATAGAATTTTTCTATTCTGTGCTTGTAAAAAGGCTGAATCATCTCTTAATATCACATGTTGCTAATGAAATACCTTCCACAATCACAACTTGAGATGTTTTAAAAATCAGTAAGTCTGCATAACACACATCAAAAATTTACAAGCAAGCTGACTGTTGAGAACATTACTGTTAACATTCCTTTACCTTTTGAAATATTCTTTTACTTTTTTGAAGTTCTAGAACTTTTAAACTGTCAATAACTTGCTTATAATGTCACTAGTTTAGTTTGAAGTTAAGGTATCAATATAGAGAATATGGTACAGAATTAATCATATAATCTCCAAAGATTTACCTTTTTTCAGGTCTATCTTTATTTTCTTTGCATTTTTTTTATTGCCAAAGCCTATAAGAGGGGACAGCGAGGGAGAAGATGACTTTCTACCCAGACGTGGGAGGTTGGGGCTTTTAGCTTGTTGTAGTGTTGTCTGTACACCTGACTCCAAGCTGCTTGCTCCAGAAAGATTAATTGTTTTCAGAGCAGGTTTTGGATGAATAGGAGGTGGAATCTTTGGTTTTGCAACTCCTTCTTCATTATCCAGAAAACAAAGTGGAGCAATAGCAGACTTCTCATAGTGTTCTCGATTATATGGAGGAAGGACTTCCAAGATGACACTTTGAAATTTCATTGCCTGACGGAAGATGTCCTGAGCCCTTTAAAAAAAAGGTATGAAAACTCACATCACAAAACGGAACATTTCAGCAAAGTTTGAAGTTGTTTACAGAGAATAAAACAAAAATTCATCTTAAATGTGAAGAAATAACCTTACCTTCACATCTACAGTGTCCCTTTTCTAAAAAGTACACATGAAATAAAACTTCTAAACTACAACATTTCCTTACATTTCAAGTCGCAATAGCACATCTGTCAGGATTCCTAGGGTGCTGTGAAAACATATTAGCCAGAATAAACTAATGAACACAATTCTTCATGCAGCACATCAGGAAGGGAAGTTCTCATGGCAAAAGCTTATCAAAAGACTCCTGAAGTTATAGCTTGCTACTTTTTTCAAGTGTTTGTCCATTACGTTTTCTTGTTGGCATACACACTGAATGCTTATGATCAGTTGCTCTGGTGGATACATCTACTATGATGAACAAGCTCAAGACTCCATTGTTGTTGTTTTTTTTGAGTACAGCCTAACTGCCTCTCAGATTCCCTTCATCATCGCTAATGCAACTGCTGGCTGATTCCACACCAATAAAAAAGGATGAGGGTATGGGATGCATGGACATCTTCAGAAGAAATAGTGTGACTGCAGATGGTGCAAGAGAATGATGGTATGGGATACATAGACATCAGAAAAAAATTCTGGTGACTGCAAAAGTTGCAACTATTTCTGTGTTTCTACTAAATGTACAAATTAATAGGCAGGTATTACTCACATCTTTCAAGCAGTAACCTCTTGCTAAGCTGGATATGTGGACTTTACTTAATCAGTGTCTTCAGAGATGTGCTCAATTGCCACATCACAAACTGTGTTACAGCGTTAAGTGAAACTGCTCCCCTTGAACTGATCAACATCATAAAAATACAGTGTTCAGGTTTCCATGTGTCACAGGCAATTAAGACAAGTCAGCCAAAGCAACTGTTCATACAGCTTTCCCTGGATTCTGAATAAGCCATAGAGTTGGTCAATCAAGACATTTTATGAACCCTGGATTCTAAAGGAACAAAAGAGGCTTCTCTCCTATGCTTTCCTCTCCTCTTCTGATGAAATAGACTGATTTTCTTCTGTACTGCGGAAGACAACTTAAGTACAAACAGAAGTAGTAGCTGAAGCACATTTTGAGAACAAAAAAAAAAAAAAAAACAAATCAAGAACTGCTGCTTAGCAGAGTTAGGTCAAGAGGGAAAATAACAGCCACATTAATTTTTAAGTAAATCACGGGGCCCTTTTGAGAACAATTTACATGTCTCCTACATTTCACAGTAATGTGCTTGTCAGTCAAGCAAAGTCAATATTTCACTGAAGTCTTGGCTTTGGATTTACACTCAGGTATGCAACAGGAGTCAACGTTGAAAGTACTTCCAAAATAAACAGGTTTTTTACAGCGATACAGAAAGGAAGCCACTGCAAACTATAACATCTTGAATACACACCTGCTGCTTTCCCAGACCAACAGAGCTGCACGGTACCTCCACCTTGCAGCTGTAGGGAGGGGAAGGGAGGAACTGCTTCAAGAGGGTTTTTTGCAGTATGAAGACACTGAAGTCAGGGGGCAGTCCCAACGGATACTGCTGTGGGAAAAAACCATCCTGGCTACACTGAGTGTATGCGCACCAAGAGTCAGAATAACCGCATTCATTGACAGGAGACACTGCCAAAAGAGAAACCTCAAACTTGGAAAAGAAAGGTAGCAGGGAGAGCATTGTGGGCAAGATATTCTTCCAGCACCGCTCTCAAGGGTTAGGTTTCAGAACAGCACTGTCCCTGTGTGTCTGCAGAGGTTATAGGTTACCTGCTCACCCATAGCCTGTGACGGTTTTCAAGGACAGACCTCACCCTGACTGTAGAAACCACGGCATGCTCCCAGCATAAGGATGTAAAGTTGTAGGCAGGTTTCTTTCACACCTCGTCTTCATCCTTGCAAGTAGCCACTTGGTCATATGTTACAAGGTAATTTAATAACTCAGTTTCAGGAGATGAATATTTTAAACACATGAAAGGGAAAATATAAGACCTCCTTCAAACAAAAAATAAAGTGGAAATAACAGAAGATATCCTGTGGGAAAGCCTAAATGCAGTCTTCAGGGGCAAAATAACTGGCTGCACTTCAAAGAGGAAAAATAATGGGTGGAGAAATTCACATTTCTTGAGACCCCAAACATACTTTAAAGAAATAAGGAAGTCAATTAAAAGAGGTGCTAGAAACTCGGCAGCACAACAGAACGTAATTGAATAGATTAACAGCAAATGAAAAAGCAGACCAACAGTCTCAATACATAAAACTATTATAAACATGGGAATACAGAAAGTAGGCTGCTGCTATTAAAGCTGCAGAAGCAGCAATCATCAGGAGCAATACAGAAAGTCTCTGCTGAAAATGGAAAGAGACAGTATGTAACAGTATCTGCTAAGTGTTAAAATAGCTTTTACAAGGGTTATAAAGAAATGTCAATTTGAAACCAGCAAGCAGATTTTCCTCTCAAAGGAGAATCTGATGACTATTTCTGGGTCAATAGTCATTGGGACAATACTTTGTCACGTCCATTACAATTACTGCATTTCTGTAACTTGGACTTCTGTCAGGTTAGTGTAGTTATGTCATGCCAGATGAAAACTAAAAGGCATATTCACTGAGATAAGTTTCAACACAGAAAGCTCCTTTCTTTTGCCATTCTCAACAGTCAGGGGAGAAAGAGGATGCAGATGGCTATTCTGGAAGGCAATTCAGAACAACAACATAATAGGACATCAGGGCAGGCTACAGCTTGTCCATAATACTCCCCCCAGTCTTCACATGGATGTTGAGTCCTCACCGCCCACAGTGTTTCTCCTCAGATCCAATCCCACTGCAACCACATTACTTGTTATTGTAACATAAGGTGAATTAGACCAGCTAAATTAGGCTCTGCTCTGAATCACCTTGTAGTCACTTCTCTCTGACTCTCCCAATGACACAGAGATCATCTAACAAGACTGGTCTCTCTCAACAAACAATTGCCTCTGTATCCCTTCCAGCTCCTAAAACTGTACACAAACTTGGAGAAAGCAAAGTGTCCTGCATTTCTCATTTTGAAGGGAAGCCTGATGGAGAGCTGGGAAGTTTACTGCAATATTTCCAACTGTCCCAAAATCTAGTAACCTTACAGAAAAATATTCCAAGTCCTTCACTCCACATGGGCTTAAAGCCTTTGGAGATCTAGTTACATCCTGAAGAGAACACATAGGAGACAAAAAATTTGTAAAGAAAACATCACATACAATTTTGAAAAGGGAGGGTTTGATTCAGACAAAATCTCATTTGGGGAGGATATATCTTCATTACAAAACTCCACAGGTGAGGCAACAAATATTTTAATATGATATCATCGCTTATGATTCTGATGAAGTTATATCTTATGTAGGAACTTTCCATGGGTGGAAGAGAATGGGATGTACTATATCACATCAGCATACATTCACCACCAAATATTCTGAAAACAGTAACTCAAAAACCTATCCAGAAGGCAAAAAGCACAACCTCAGAAACGAGGTAATACCTACTATAGAACTACGCTCATTTTACAAAAATCTATTTTGCAAATATTTATCCCTAACAGTGAAATTACTTATTTGATTTTAGTCTAGAAACCTTGAACATTTGGCATACTGTTTAGAAAGTTAAGCCTCAACTCCTCTGAGATCTCAATAGGTTTTTGTTGTATTATAAACAATCACTCAGCTGTCTAAACATATGGATTAAAAGTAAAAACAAATTAATATTTAATTACTACAGCAAGTACCTGTGAAATTTGAGAGGCCATTCTTTTGTGCAACGACATCACATTAATTCACAGCCAATCAAAGCAACCTGTTACTTAAAGTAATTTGAGATAGATAATAAATGTCAACAGATTTTTAGTAGAAGTCATAAGAGGTGAGACTTATAGCTCAACTAATCATAGTTTGACAGTACTAGTATTTTTTAAAAATTAAATGCTTACAAAGCTGCAGCACCAACAAAAAAATCTTATTTCATTTGCAAAAGAACATCAAAAACATGCTGCGATGTTGACTCATTCTGAAGGTCTTATGACAAAGAAAAATATGGAAAAATAACAGAAGAATTAAAAAACTATTAAAAAACTTAAAGCTAATTTAAGTAAGCAAGCACAATAGGTTCCTTGAAACTACAAGAAGATTCCTCTCCTCAATTTTTACCTTATTTGGTGGTTTCAGAAGGAATCACAGATTGGTAGGGGTTGGAAGGGACCTCTGGAGATCATCTAGTCCAACCCCCCTGCTAGAGCAAGATCACTTAGAGCAGGCTGCACAGTATCACCCCCAGGTAGGTTTTGAGTATCTCCAGAGAAGGATACTCCACAACCCCTCTGAACAGCCTGTTCCAATGCTCTGAAACCCTCCAAGAGAAGAAGTTTTTCCTCATATTCGGATGGAACTTCCTGTGTTCCAGTCTGTGCCTGTTGTCCCTTGCTGGGCACCACTGAAAAGAATCTGGCCCCATCCTCTTCACATTTGCCCTTCATATATTTCTAAGTATTGATGAGGTCCCCTCTCAATAGAAAATTACAAAGTTTCTGCCAGGTATCAATTTTACAAGCATTTTAGGTGAAGTATTAATCCCTTTGTATCGATCACTTAATAAACACAGCATTGTATAAAATGCTGGATAATTAAAAGTAGCAGTAAACCAGCACTTACTGTGCAAAGGTTTTATCTGCGAGGTCTACATGGTTAATCTTTACAATGCATTCATTTTCATGGAAAAGTCCATCGCGCCTAGATCTGCTGTCGTCTTCAATACCACGGATGAAGAGTCCCAACATCCTAAAACGGAAAAAAAAAAAGTGAAAACTATCCTTTATTCTGCTGGTATTAATTTATCACAACTAAAAATAGATAGTAAACTCCACTGTGTATGAGATAAGAGTAGACCATTATGAATTGCTTAACCTAAAGAAAGGATTTGCAGCTCACTAACTAACAGGGAGGGGACTGCAAGAAATACCAAGAAAAACTGCTGGATACTAATGCTATACTACTTGCTACAAACTTCAGGAAGCATTAAGTCCTGTAGGTCATACTTGGGAGAAACAGAGGAAAACACCTAAATCTCCCCATCCAGTTAAAAATTTTAATGTAGCTTATGTAATATTTATCTGCCACTAAGTAAGATTACATTGCTCCAAAGAAAAGCACAAACAGATTAAAAGTAATTTTCTAAATGGACTATAACAAACTAAACAGGCATTAGCACAAGATAAAAAGTATCCGCCATTTCTATGTTTGAAAAGTCTCTGAAACATGAGTTGTTTGTTACCGGGTTACGTGCAAATTGAAAACTGAGGTGCAGCACAGAAACTTCTGATAATGCATCAAGTGCACAAATGTGGGTGATGCAAAATTCCAGCGTGGCTAACTCTGCTGCTGGGAGCGTGAGGCTATTTCTGACCTACCTGGAGCATCTCTGTATTGCAGACTACAATTCAACATAGATATATCCACTGATACCAGTACAATGTCCAAAAAACCTGACAACTGCATGTTTGTGAAGACCTTTTATAATCAAGTTTTAACCACTAAATTTCCATACCACATCAGCAAAGACAGATGACCTTTAGAGACCATTTTCTATTGGTTATACTCCATAAAATATTAATGTGCAATTTCCAACATGCCAGCACTCCAATCACAAAACAGAAGTCTTGTATTTTTTCTCAGATTCATGACTGCCCCTCATACTTAAGTCCACTCAACAGAGTCACAGCACACCATTAACTATTTCAAATGACACTATATTCACCATGCATCTCATTTTAGATTTACTGTATAATAAGATTTAAAATGTTGTATTTATCATATCAATGTACTTTAAGTGAAAACTTGGTTCTTACTGAATATTACTTCTTCAAAACATCTCACAGAAAAAAACCCTATTCAATCTATCACAAAAATTTTCTTGCAAGCTGTGTTACCCTTCACTAAAGTATTCAAAAGGGCAGTGGTGGTGAGGGGCCACTGCCCTACTGATAACAAACATCCAACTAGTGGCAATTAAAAACCTAAACACTAAGAACTAACGCAATATAATTACATTAAGATGCAAACCAATAAGAGTACAGAAATAAAAGAAATTACAAGTCAGCAGCCATGATCTTCACTGATCCTGTTGCATTTAGATGCTGCATCCATATAATGCAATAGGATTGCCCACATGTCTGAAACTCATCGTCTGTGCTGTAGTACCTGAATGAGTGACTTGAGTTACATGTACTATGGCAGCTTAAATTCATTCCTCCATTACTTTTTTCCACAGCCTCAATTTTTGCATTATTTTAATGCACTATAAAATTTTAATTTCCTTTTTTAGCGATATCTAAGTGCAAAAGGGGGCAAATTATTTCCATTAGTTTTGTCATCCCTGTACAAACCAAGATTTTGTAAATTAATGCAATGTTTTAACTACCTCTAGAAAAATTTTGCTTTGCAGCAGCCCTAGACTAAAACCAGCATTACCTTATTAGAAGATAACTTTACAATCGAAATACCAGACCATGTTAGTCATGGCCAGCACGCCCACATAAATTGTATCTTGTCATTAACAGAAATAAAAGATGCTCTTCTGTACTTCCTCATGTTATGATGAGTTAAAATTTATACATTAGTCTAAGGCTTGATTAAATAAAAGGGACAAACGATTTAAGTCACTTTAGAGCTTTTACAAAGATAACAGTATGGTTCTGCCAAGGGTCATTAAAATTTCAAGACAACTGTCTAAACAAGTAGTCCGTCTGTCAAGAAACTCTTTTCTCTGAGGGATCCCCAAAAGCATTTGCAAATAAGGACATATTAACATGCATGCAATGTAGACCAAGAAACTCCACTTTTTCTTCATAGAGGCCTTTAAAAGCTGCATTCAAAACAGCGATACTTCAGTACATAACTGTATTACAGTCACAAAAATGACTCATTTTAATAGCTTGCAATTTCATCACATTTTTTACCTAATGATCTTGAAATACAGTGTACACACTGCAACCTTTATGGCATGCCTATAACAAAGAACCATCGTCTGCATTTCTTGATGGGGTAACAAATATGAATGCCTTTCTTAAGACAAACAGGCAGCCTGTGAAGCCAAGGACACAACTCAGACCTCCTACAGTTCCCATCGAAGACCAACTTTCTTGAGACAGTGGCGACATTTTTCCAGACAGCAAGTGGACATCTATTTTCCCTTTTGGCAAATAAAACATCCCGAATGAATTTGGGTCCGCTTACAAACTCAGCTCTTGCTGAGAAAACATTTACACAGACTTTTACAAGGCAATTTAATCCTTCACATTCTCTGTCCTACATGAAAGCCAACACAGAAACATGTAAGAATTATACAATTTTTACTTTTGCAATAATTGCCTTTGTTATAGGCAGCCATTTTACTATAGTGTCATTTACAGCACTGGAAATTTCCCATCTCTTATTCAGGGCTGCCAGTGTTGTATTAACTATCCTCCTAAGCCTCTATATGTCAAATTTCAACCAAGAATTCTTTAAATTTTTATTTATTTTTAACACCTGAGTTACATAGATTGGAAAACAGTTGTAATGAAAATGCTGACACAGTCTTAACTACAGTACATCAATAGGAGCATAATAGGCTTTTGTGATCTCAAGGGACTATGTTAAATCATTTATAATTAAAGTAATTGTATTGTGACAAAGAAAAGTTCATGGTATAGTGCATTTTTATAAATGCTATACAAGCAAATCTGAAAGGTGGCTTGAAAAAATATGAGGCATGACCAGGCAAGCAAATTTTTTTACTTTTCTCATCTGACATGTCTCTAAAGAAGGGCCTATGCAGAGAAATCCAACTGGAAGAAAAAACAACCAAAACAATAAACCCCCCAAAAAACCACACCCAGAACAAAAAACAAACCCCACGCCCACAAAAGCAACCCAACACAAAATAACCAACCCCTAGTCCCTATACCTTTAGTATTACATTATTCTACACAAAGTCTAGTTTACCCTTCAGAGAACAAAATCAGAGGTAATTAAAAGGACATACATGAACAAAGGGGTTGGTAACATCTTACAGGTAACAGACTAGCAAATATTTTGGTAATGGAAGGCAGTGTCATAGACTCAAGTACTGATTTTCTTTTAAGCATTTCTTTTCCTTAGGGTTAAACTGTATTTTAAAAGAACCACAACTGAAATCCTTTCATTAATATACTTCTTGAGCAATGCAGACAATAACTTACCTTCCACTCAAAGATGAAAAAAAGGGTACTACATGTATTCCCAAGGGTCCACCTTCCCCAGAAATCTCCACTGTTTTTGTCATTTCACTAAAAAAAAAAAAAAAGAGAACAAGGAAACACATCTCATACACTTCTTCACAGAATTTTCTATGTCAAAAACAAGTTCCTGATTGATCAGATAGCAGGAAGGATAGAAAAAATAGACTCGAGTGCACTAACATATAAAAATGAAATGTAAAATGGCAATTTTTTATTTTTTTTTTTAAGATTAGGATTTGTGTACTTTGAAAGGGAAAGACATCAAGTATTAGACATTTTTCTAAGTCAACGCTTAAGTTAACTAGAATATTAAAGAATAGTCTTTTAGTCAGGAGAGACTTCATCATAAGAAAAATTATTCTCCATGTTCTTAATTTAAGCTTCACATGAGCCGCTTCAATTAATTTCCACACGTGCACACACTATAAACATGAAGATCACACGTTAAAGACAATAAGTCAATAAGCAAATTAGTCAAACTATATTGAAATATCTTTATTTCTTCCCTCAGTTGCGTATAACCTCACTTTCAAACAAAGAACAAAAATTGTAATCAAAAGTGCAAGTCAGCTCATTTTGTCAGAAGTTTCCTTCCTCGAACAGCATTATCAAAAACCTCTACATTACGTCTGACAGATTTTTGCTGCTTCATGGCTATGCGCTGTTTCACTTCCTATTGAGTATTTTACACTGCCAGCCTTACAGTGACCTTAACTATTCTGGGTGATCGTAATTTGAAAAGGAAGGTACTAGAATTGGCTAGAATATGTGGGTGGGCAGGGGGAGGAGAGTAAGGTCTGTATTCTGGCAGATCATGTTCCTACTTTCTATGCTAGTCTACATCTTCTGTAATATACCCTCCCCTCAAATCACACTGAACACCATCACTCAGGATTAGTGGCAGGTGGAATTCTATCAGGTATTCCCATTTACATTACAACATTCTCATGTATTCAAGCTATAAGAAGCTCTGAGCTCACATGCCAATCCTGTAGTGTTTACAGAACATGGAAAACTGAACCAAATGGTCAGTTTATATACTGCCATGAGTTAGACTGAGTCTAACTGATGCTAGCACTGCTGTTGAAAAAAAGACTTCTGAGTGTTCTCCAAAAACCATGCAATAAGACTAAAGAGTGCATGTTTGCAGGATGAGAAAGATGACCAAGCCCTCAAGTGATTATTTTTTTTTCCTAGTACAACAATTTCCCCTGGGATCAGCTGACTGACCCATGGGTCTCATGACCATTTGATTTGATGCAAGAAGAAATGCACAGGTACAGGGGAGGACTATGTGACCACCCTTGAATTGGCAATACAGTTACACCAGATTAGGTACAACACAAAAACACATGGCACAGCTCAGCTCTCTCTTAAGGCTGTCATTACAAACCTTTATCTAGTTGCATAACAAAAAATCAGAAACAACTTGCCCTAGATACAATAATTCTTAGCTTGGTCAGCTAAATATGGAGTAAGACCAGAAAATAAGTTATACCATTTGCCTTTGGATTTTGGGGGGGTATAATTTGTTTGTTGGCAGTTTTAAGAAGGAGGTTTTTTGTAAATTATTCTTCCAAAATGGCTGACATGGGAATGAATTTGTATTCCCTAAAAATGAAACGGACAGACCCTGAACAACAAACACCAATCCCAACATAACAGAGTTTTTCATGTTACTCTATTTAATAACACAGGCACGATCAACAGGTATTTCTATTTGCTGATTGTTTGTTTCCTGTATTATCTCTCTCTCCATGAATAAAACACAGAAATACTGACAAAATATTCCTGTAAGTTTTTTTAGAAAACATTTTCTTTCCAGTGAAACTGGACAGAAAAGCTGATCAGGGTAGTTACCAAAAAAATAAAAAATGCATGCATAGGATATTAACTCTTCTTTCCGCTCCATCTTCTATTTCCTCCAATTTTCTTAGCAGACCAAAAAAATAAAGGGCTACTTTTATTGTCTTTTGAACTTCTGCAGAATCAAAACATACAAGCAAATTAAGTAGCCAAAACCTACAGATCCAGCAAATAATCAAAAGTAGTGAATGGGCTTTCGTTTGTACAGGAAAAAATTTAAAGAAGTTACAATTGTCCCTAGATAACCCCGTATTGCTCAATTACTCCAGGGAAGAGTTGTCTTCCTAAGCAACTGTAAAACAAAGCAGGAATTCTTCCGAGGGCTATCATGATAGACAGGTTAGCTGTCATATTAAATCAATGCACTTACAGTTATAAGTAGGCTCAAAGCCAAAGAAAACATACAAATTTATTTTTAAATCTAACATGAAATCTACACACTAAGAAAAATAGGTTTCTTTATGGAAAAAAAATATAGCCCACAGGTACATTGTGTATTACATTTGAAAACATTGTGGTACATCCTAAAAATTATGGATTACTAAAGCACTAAATATCCAGAATAAGAGCACAATCTACATACATATATATAAAATAGTACTCTAGAATTTTAATCAAAAATCTATGAGTTAGAATGATTTTTCATTCTCAACTGTGATTCTTAGTTACATGTGAGAAGAAAACTGCCCTTCACAGTAACTTCAATAGATCTTTGAGGACATATTTTTTAAATATTTACCTACAAAAACCTGACAGTTAAAAAAGTTAAAAAACAAGATATCTGGGATTTCACTTTTTTTGGTTTAGGAACCTCAAAGATCAGAGATTCAAAAAATTTGACATAACTCACTTATGCTGTTCATCTTCCAGCAGGTTTAATCTGCCCACAAGAACAGCTGAATTCCAGCAGCGTACTATTCCACACTGGCTTACAGTTTACACTATACTGGAGAGAGTATTCAGGAACAGGGCACGGCTGAAGGAGATCCTAAACAGGATGAGCTTTAAGAATACTAATTACTGAAGTCCACAGGCACAAGGGACACCAAAGTTTTGGGACTCCTCAGTTTGACAGTTGTGTTAAAAAAACTGAAAGGCAGAGGCAGGAGAAAGCAGAATGGCTTTCTACTGCTGGTTGACTGCTGTGATACTGGCAACAGAGTGAGTAATTTATGGATTTTCTGCAATATTCAACATATTTAAAAGCCAACCAATCCCTCAAAATAGGAAAAAATTAAATCCCAAAAGTTAGTAACCTACTAGTGGCCTACTCCTATTTTAAATCTCCCCTATACAACTTAAATGCATTTTGCAGTAAAAGAAAAAATTAGTCTAGCCGGTCAAGTCAGTATAAAAGACCTGGCGTCCAATTGCTAGCTGGGGATGAGGGGCTCAGAGCATCGGTGAGCGATGCACAGAGGGTGCCTCAGTGTGCTACACTGCTGGTATTTCCCGTATGTTCTCCAAGGAGCAGACAGAGCTCCTACCTCAGAAAATACCGTCCTTGCTAAGTTTGCAACCCAATTTTTATGGAATACATACGTATGTGTTCTTACAGCAATCAAAATAAATGAACCTTTAAAAAGCATTTATCTCAGTGAGATATATCTGAACTGCAGGATTCACCCCAACTGGAAACACAACACTCCCGCTTCTTCAAAAGCATCCTGGCATCTCCCTCCCCCTCGCCGCACTAAAGGTGCATCAGAGGTCACAGTGAAGAGAGAACACCTGCCTAGCATGACCTGATTGTGGCCTCAAGGACCACATTCAACATCGTACTATTGATTTTTAACCTGAAGAAGCTGTCATCATTTACTCTAAATTCTTCATTGCTTGATGTTTATTGATTTCTGCCAGATTCCTTACCGTCTATCACATTTGTCAGGATGCTTGCCATGCATATTTTTAAAAATGTTGATGAGTACTGTTCAGCAAAGAGAGGGACAGAGAAGATGTATGCATGTTTGCAGTGAGCATGTGCAGCAGTCTATTTGTAACATGGAAAGCAAAATGTAAACGGAGTGCTGCACATCCAGCAGTGCATATTCTGTGGTGAATCAGTCTCATCTTCAGATTGGCAGTGCCTTTGCTGTTGAATACTATATAGCTCCCTCTCCTGAAAACTCATCAAGAATTAGCCGTTTGTCATTATGCCATAGGAAAAGATCTGGTAGGTGAAAGCTTCTCTGCAAACTATCCAATAATACCGAAGAACCAATTTCAACCACTGAGCACACAGATGCTTAAAAGGAACCTCTCTCCAGAAAGAAACGTTTTGGAGTTTTGCAGCAGGACCTGGATTGCCAAAGCACTTTGACCTTCCCAAAAACTCACTCTCTTTTAGAAGAGACAAGCACATTTCAGCTGCTCCATTCTACATAAAACTAAACAAACTACCCACAAAGTTTAAATATTTACTATGAAATAATGTCAGAATCTTCCAGTTTCATGTTTGAAGAGGTAATCAATCACCGTCTCGTAACAAAAATGTGTTAATCTAGTAAAGATGCTATTGTAATCCAGATTTTTCCCCCCACTAAAATTAATTAGTTCTCATGAGATTAACTGTCTAAAGGTTCAGACAGAAACCAGACAACCTGCAGACACCAGGTTTTGTGCCTTTTTCTTTAAATCAAGTTGTTCCACTTCTGTGTTGTTAGACTAATGAAACACACAGAAAGTTAAAAAAAAGTAAAATATGAAGAAGGAAAAAACACCGTGGTTATGCTTTAATTGTGTATCTACAGTGCTTAAACCAAGGAACTGACCCTGACCTCTGCTAGAAAGAAGTGAGAAGATGGCAAAACAGAACATAATGAAAACATGTAATGAATTATCTATGCATAAACTACCCTTTGAGTTCCAACTAATCCACTGCTATTAATCTAAACATCCACTTCCAAGCAGATTCATGTTTACTGTTCCTTAACACACCCGTTTTTACTAAGAAAAGCAAGGTTTTCAAAACCAGTATTACTATGCATAGTGTGCTAAGGGATTCAATGTTAAAGGTTGTGACAAATTTCTGTTTGACTTCTGCAGACTAGCAACACCCTGCTGTTAGTTCAAAAATCTTTCAGTCCTAGTCCAGACCACAAAGGGGATGAAGCAAGGAAAAATACCAGATTTTACACATTGATGGTATTAGCTTGGCTTCCCTTATTTTTTACTAGCAAATCCAAAATAAAAAAAAAATCCACCTTCAGAAAATCCAAGAGGACTGTCACTAGTCCTGTGTCTATTTACTCCATTAAAAACCATGCCAATGACCCAATGTTTCAAAAGTCTCTCTTCTAGCAAACTTTTAACTCTCAAAATGTAAAATTAAATTTTTCAGACTCCTGACGGATAGTTCTGAAAAAGTTTCCCAGTACTTTTACAGTGAAATGTTTTAAGAGAATCCAGGCAAAGAAACTTCCTTCCTATTAGCTTCTGAATAGAGGAGCTAAAAATCCTCCACACAGCCACTCATTTCATTTACCCAACATGCAACTAATTTTACATACTTAAACCAGAACAGTTTTCCTACTGGAATGCGAAACACAAAACAAGCAAAGTTTGAAGCCTTTAACTTCAACTGACTAGCCTTCATAATTATAAAATATTATTCATGCTATTCTTTTTTTCTGCTTTCCCTCTGAAATACCCATTATTGGTTCCAGTTAGAAAAGGGACACTGACCTCAGACAGGTTGGTGCTCTGATGAGAAGACTCAAATAGTTTTCTTAGGTGATTAGCTACTATTTTTTTTTAAAGTGCTATAGGTCATAATGATTACCAAACTCAGTGACAGGAAGAAATACTTTCTAGTGAAAGCAGCAGCAGGGACCATAGTGGTTTTCTTCTTTCCTCCATAGCATGGAGTAGCTCACAATTAGTCTGAAATATTAGCTTCGTTAACATCACTCTAACTTAACATGGCTTATTTAAATGAAGGTTTAAGGTATCATGACTTTGTGGTCCTTCGTGGCCCTTAACATCTTTGAAATATAACAAGAAAGATACCTGCACAAGTGAGAATTACAAATAATACTTTCTTTCAGAAAGAACAGTGTAAAAGGAGTCAAATTAGATATTGAGACACTAGTTTTACTACTTTTGGAAAAAATGTTTTATTATTTAATATTTAGTTATATTCAATCAAATTAAGATACCAGTAAGATAGCCAGATGGTCTATAGTAACTCATTTTCCTTTATAGACCTATTACTCCTAATGAAAAAACTTTGCAAAAACAGTTAAAAAAAACCCCAAAACAGTGTTCACTTTGAATGAAGACACCATACAAGAATAAAAATAATCACCTTAAAATGTAAATTCTTTGACTTTTTAAATTCCAGTGAATTTCACAGCAATATGAACTAACTTTGCTTTTTAAAATAAAGTGTTCTGAATTCCTCTTAAGTTCACTGTTTGAAGAAATTGGAATACATTACAAGTACTTGAACATAATTCGCAATTTTGAGGGGAAAATCCTCATACCACCCCTTCTCAACACTTGCAGGCAAAACAGTGCTTTTAAAAATCTTCTCAGGACACAGGAAGCACAAGCGAGGTATATTTTGGTACAATTATTTTACTGGGACTCTGCATTTAAAGAAACACTGCTTCTTTCTCTTATTTTAGTGTTTGGAGGTTATTTTTGGCCAATGTATCTCATTAATGCATCAATCTCAATCCAGATTAAGACAACGCATTTCATCTCAAAAAAACCCAAAACAACAACAACAACAACAAAACCCCAACAAACCAAAAAAAACTGCAACCAATGCAGAAAGGTTCTTGGGAATACCTTGTTCTGGCCAGCTTTCCCTCTGCTCCTTATCTGTTCAACACACTGATGCTTAGGGATCAGTTGATTGGGCCCCAGTCTATATTCTTGATCACTTTTCTTTCCATACTCCTCTGCTAAGACAGCTTGCAGAATTCAACAAAAGTCTTCAGAGATCTACAGAAATCTAGGCTTATTATCGACTGTTTTGCGACATGCCAGAGAAGACCTAGCCCTTTCAGAAAACTGAATACCTCTGAAAAGTATCAGAAGTCTTTCTCAGTCAGCGTTTCCAATGTACACCAAAATCAGCTTACGAAAATTTAAAGGAAATTAATATCACAACCTTCTTCTGAAGAATCCCAAATGCAAGCAACAATTTATTTAACATGATAAACAATAATATGCTCTCAGAAAATTCCTAGTAGGACTTAGATGATCTAAAACACCCTAATAAAAGCATAAGGACAACCGTAAATATGAGCATAGCATGCACAGAGCTTGATTAATCCCCATTACAAATTAATGGATTGAGAGACAAATGAGTGCATATATTTGGTGATACATAATAATTACCTCAGGTGAAACAAGCTGTAGAAATCTTTAGCAACATTCCATAAAGAGAAAATACACATTAGCAACTAAACTAAGTTCTATACCTGCATGATGAACGCTAATCAGCTAGTGTGTAACTTAGAGGCCCAGCAGGTGCAGAGAAAGCTGGAGGAGCACTCCAGTTCCTTTTCATGATGAGACCATTCTAAAAATATGTATCAGTACCAGCAGATAAGAAACTACAAAGTGGCATACAAAGTAGGTGACAAGGAGGCCTCCAAGAGTGAGGAAAAATGCAAAAAGACAGATGAGTTGAAAAGCATAACCTCACCAAGATGAAAAAATCCCCCATAAAAGAAATGAAACAATGTCTCAAAGAACAAAAAAACCCCTAAGAAATTAACTCTCTGGCACAGAAAAGTCTAATTTTTTACATGCTCTGAAAGGAAAGGCTATCCATCTACCAAAATCCTGGCATGGCCCAGAAGACCACCAAGGTTATAGTCCCTGCTCTTGTGAACTTCCCCACAGGCTTTGAGTACATAACTTTACATCTTTCCCAAACCCACATAGGTAAAATGGGAATATTAACACTTGGTTTTTCTCAAGTGTTTGTGAGGATAAATGCTCTAAGATTAAGGCATGCAGATACTGTTTATTTCATGGTTTTCATTTTATACTGTTTTGACAAACAACTATAAGCTTCAAAATCATAGCAAATTATTATTTGCTATCATCAAAATCGAAACAAATTAATTTTTGACATTTTAGCTGTCACACAGAAGTTTGCCGTATAACACTTCCTGATTTCATTATACAATGTGCTATGATACCACTACAGTTCTGCAACAAACACAACGTACTGGACAAAGGACAGAAATCCTTTGCCTACTCAAAAAGGTGACTTCAGCAGAACCTGAATCATCAGTCAAAACTGAAATTTAAGCTTATGGTGGGACAGGAGAACAGCAGCATGGAAACATTTTGCCCTAAATTTGCCAGGTTCAATCCTCTATTACCACCACTAAGGATCTGACTGACCTACGTTGCGACACTGTATTGCAGCCCGACTTGTTAATTTTGGTGTAACGAGTGTAACCTGCAAAATCATTTTCTTCATTTCAGTCATTTAGAATTTTCCATGTGATTTCAGGAACAATAAACCTCAAAGATCATTATTAAACCTCTTGAGAACATCTAGTTTCCTCTTGTTTCAGCTATGCAGCTCTCAAATTTTACTGTATTAGCTTTCAATTAAGATTATATATTTACCTAAGTTTCACTCAAAATTTAGACTGATTAAAATAAAAGTTACTACCCAAAAGTTACTACCCAAACTTTCGGTGTTACTACCCAATCTTCAGTTATAACCGCACTGGCCATCTCCAGTTTGCTACAAATGAGGAGAGGAAAATAATGTGTTCCATTAGTGAGGCAATGCACAAGGAAATATTGCAAATATTGGCTACAGTTTTTGCGGTGTATAAACAGAGACATAAAATCTACTACAGGATACAGTAAAGTAATAACCTTACCACTCAAAACCAGAGGTGACATTTTAACTGAAAAAGATCATTTTAGGATTACATGGCTCAGTTGACTGGTTATTTATTGAGATATATTACCTAAGAACATCCTCTACGTTAAGGCATTAAATACAGGCACAACTGAGTAGAAAGTAAAACTATTGAGTATACATTAGTACTGTATTTCCCCCTTAGCCTTATACTATTAACACCACAATAAAATCATTCATATTCATCAACAAGGGTAAAAGACTGTCATGCACAAATATGTGCTTCAGTATGTGAATTGAGTGCATTTTTAGGATGGGAAAGGGACAAGAAAGAAGAGATCAAGATCATGATGAGCACAATGCAGATTCACAGGTGCAGCTGGAATAAGTCACTCTTGTCTTGCATGTTGATAAACCACACTTGAGTTCGTACCAAACAGAAGATGTTCCTACCTGACAGGGAGCCGGGTCCTCTGAGCCAACAAAAGTTCTGTGGGTCCAGTGAGGTTCATCTCCCCATCCTGAAAGGACACCTGGGAAGCACCCTGTTGAGAGATTTCAAAGCACATTTTGAAACGACATACATATTTATGCATAGAAACCAATGACTGTATTTATATTTTTGAGTGACTATTTGGAAGGGAAAACAAATCATAAGTAGCATCATCTCACTGACAGCGAGGACTGAAAGAGCCATTTTGTATGCAGCATGCAGGACAGCATTCTGAGGAACAGGAGGGTATCTAAAGTCCTGCTCCTCACACCAGAGTCCCACCGTGCTTCCACTGGAAAAGCTTGTGGTACTACTTCCTTCTCTGCCTAACCTGAATATCAATCACTCTTTCCTATCCCAAGCCACCTCCTTTCTCACAATGGATTCCACAGACCTTGGATAAACCCAATGGGGTTTCTTCTGCTCTTTCCATCCCTTAGTAGCATTTATCTGGTAAAGATGTATTTTCACAGTAACTTCACAGAAAAATAAATTATGTAACCATTTGGCCAGACACAAAAATACAGTGCACACATGGACCTGACATTAATGCTAAAACTCTTGTAAACTATTATTTAACTTTATTTTTGTGATCCTTAGACTCTTAATGTTTGCATTTTTTCCATGCTGGAAGAGGGAAAGAGGTACCAATGAGATAAGACCACTGTCAGCAGGTGATATATTAGCTTTAATGTACTGTACTTCATTGCGACCCTTATGGCAATAATGTAAACAGAGCAAAATCCGTAACAAAGACCTTCTTTGGAGAGGTCACTTCTGCCATCTCTGCAACAGGAATATAGCTGGAAGACATAAATCTTCAGCTGTCAACACACTAAGAGAATTCAATTCAGAGCTTGATCTTAACTAGATAAAGCCTAAAGTTAATCATTATTTTTCTGTTGTTGCAGTGGTACCATTTTCGAGTGTAAATACTTGCCATATCAAGTTGTCTCAAGGCAAAAAGTAGCAATGGTATAAATTAATTCCAAAGAACAAAGCCAACTAGATAGGTAATTTAATTTTCAGTAAAAGCTCTACACTGTATATTAAAACTTCCAATTTTTCTCAAAAGATGGCTCTACTCAGAAAGATGGTGTTTTCAGTCCCTCAAAGATTTGTACAACTTATTTTCAGTTTATAAGTACCAAGAGAGCTGGGGGAAAGAGCGGGTTGCTTTGTGTTTTTAAAAAAGAATCATGACCAGCCTTGCAAGCAAACCTTTGGAATATAAATCAAGCTGGATCCACTTTTGGTTCACACACTGCTTTTGAACCTGTAACACTGGTAGCAATTCTCTTTGTGTGTTAATCGGAGCACAAGCCAACAGACTTGGCTTCCACCACAAGACCAATATAGCTCACTGAAAGCAAACTTCTGTCACTAATGGAAGAACTATTTTAAAAAATGTGTATTGAGTACGTGCCATCTCTTCCAATCACTTTTCACAGTGGAACCACATGTCAAGGAGCAATGCTTGTTATATGAAGCATATTCCATACTAACCTCATAAATCAGGAACTCAGCCTCAAGCAGTGCGTTAGCAACAGAAATCTGACACACAGCCCTCGTGTTGACTTCGTTTTGAAAAAAGATAGCGCCTTGGTAGCAACAGATGCCAGAAGCAGACAAATCTCTTAACAATAATGCTCCCAACAAAGCTAACCTCCTTTAGCTAACCACTAAAAACACTGGTGCTAGAAAGGCTCTTCTTTTTGGAAAGCTGAAAATAGCCAAGCCATAAGCAGATCTGGGGTTGTGAATTAACTATAGTCCCTTTTCTTCCAGACACTGGCTGCAACACAGTGCTGCTCAGTGCAAGACAGAGCAGTTGCTACTCGTGCCTCTGAACTCTTTTGCTATTTAAAGCCTCCCTTGCAGTCTACACAAGTCTGCATAAGCTACATTATTTCTCTGTTTTTGGGCTTTGGTTACTGTTGCTCTCGTTGGGAGTTACATCCCTACTTTTCCTCCATCTCCACTTCCGTAGGAAACAGGTTTCACAGTAATGACAAACACTGATGTTCAGAACACAATCTCATCTCACGTTTCTGTTAATTGATTCATAGATTTTAAACCACAAGGAACCATTTTTTGATCAACAAGTCTAATCTCATGCTAGGAATTAGATTTGTTTAGTGACACAGCACAACACTGGTAAGGGCACAGCTACATTCCAAGATAAATAAGATGCTGTTACAAAAAGATTTCAACCAACCACTTTCCTGCTAAAGATCAGACCAGCAAAAAGTGTCTTGAAGTTGGGTAACAGAGCTATTAGAGATATTAAGGGTATCAGACCTTCAGTAGAGTCTTCAGAAACTGATTTAAAAACGTCACACGTGTTTCAAGGCATGTTCATTCCTATGTCATAAAATAGCGATCCAGCCTTGTGAGGTGCCTGACAGTCCCACATGTCTACATGTTCATCATTCCACAAGATAAAACTTCTGTGAGAAGTTTGGAGTCCGTAACTGCAATTACAGCTGGTTTTTTGTTGTTTGTAGGTTTCTTGTTGTTTTTTGTTTGGTTGTTTTTTTGTTTGTTTGGGTTTTTTTTTTTAATTATTTAAGGGTAAAAGCTCCTAAAGGTAAGTTACCCTCTCAGCTGGACAGCAGTGTGCCAAGGGACTTCAGAAATGCCGGGGGGAAGTTCAGTGTCACAGCCCCCATCCTGCATGCCACTGCCTGTTTTCATTTGAAGGCATATAGTGCTCATACATATCACAACTTATCACATGCTCAAGTCACTAAACACAAAGCCAGATATATTGAAAGTCTTAACTGATCAAGGGAACATGAACCATAACACTGAAATTACAATTGAGCTCTGAGAATGACATTAGAGCTCCAGTCACGTAACAATCACTGCAAATGGACAAATTCCTTTCATAATTCAGCATTTCATTAGAAGCACGGTAAATTTAAACAGATCATCTCCTGCCCAACTAGCAAAATGACAGCAAACCAACAATGCACAAGAGTAAAGACACTATTAGAAGACAACGATCCAATACATGCAAACATTCTCAATCTCTTGTTCACATTTTACAGACTGATTGTCAGTTTTTGAATAGTAGCAGAATTAATGACACTGACGCCCAAAACTTGACTCGAATTCAGATGACAGCGTACTAGATTTACAGTGGCAGAATTGCAGTTTTCACTTAGGAATAAAATGCAAAATAGCGTGGTAAAAACAAAAACCAAGAAAGTATACACATCTAAGAACAGTGGAAGTTTTTTATTTATTTACATAAGGATAATTTGAATTATGCAATTTTTCTTAGTGCTGCAAAAAGCATGTTCTTCAAATTAGGAGTGAAGCAGAAGAGAGAGATCTTAATAAATAATAGTCCTCTGCAAACAAATGTAACCCAAAAGCTTGAGAATCTCATATTCATTATGTGACAGCTCTCAAATTAGGTAAATGTGTATGTGTAAGAGTTGAAAGAGTGACAGAGTACATACCAGTAACATTTTCTACTCTGTGAACATGCAGAGTCTCCTCAATTCAACAGTCAGCATGGATGTATTCACTCCAACAACAAATACACTGGAATCAGTCATGGGTCTTATTGAGATTAGGGAGCATACGAAATTCTCTGTTTTTTAATTTTTGAAAATGCTTATTTCATAAACACAAAATGTCTGGAGAAAAAAGCAATAGTGGTACTTTTGGACAGAGACGTTAAAGTATTGTTTTCTGGCTAGAAAGAGAGAGAAGGAGAGACAGAATTGACTACAAACAGTGAAAACAACTGTTCTTATTTCAAACAAAGAGAGCAGCCCTGAGAAGCTAACAGAGCAGACAGCTGCCCTGACAGCCATGCTACTGCCCAGCCCCATTGCTCAGTTTTCTCACTATCATTGCAACCCAGAAAACCTGGACTTTCATATCTTAAAAAAACCTGCACCAGATCTGTTTTCTAACCTATACCTAAACTCTAGGTATAGTGTAGTTTTGCATTATCTTTGTAGCAAAAAAGAAATCTTTCGTTGAGGTTCTTCTGCAGCAAAATCGTGCACGTTCACGCAAGAGTGGACTATATCACCTAGTCCAGTAAGACAGCTTTAGAAATATTCACGGGCCACCAGTGGCCATAAAACGGTCCTAAATCGCCTCAGGTCTCCCTGATAGGGTCAGAATACTATTCTTAAATAAAGTTTGCAGGTAGTATAAAATTGCAAATATATCACTTTTAGAACAGCTATGTAGCAAATAATATCCTCTTGGAAAAAAAAAAATCTTATTAAACAATAACCAAAATGAGACAAATCTCAGAACTAGATATATTTAGAGAACATGAAGTCTACATAAACAACTGGAGAAAATCCTGAGTGCAGGGTATACTTCGAGTAGGAAATGGTCAAACACTAGCAATAAACTTGAAGGAAATAAATACACACGGTATCTACTCAAATTAGGACTGAAGCAGTCCAGTATACCCAAAGGAAAGTATCTTTATCTAAAACTTTCTTTTAATGATGAAGTTAAAAGTCAAAATGTATGATCAAAGTTCCAATTTACAGTATTGTATTCCCTGAGGGCATCGGCTTTTTAAAACAAAAGAAAGGTATCCAAACCCTGAAGCAGAAGGTCAGGGAGCAAGGTAGCAGGCTGCAGAGCTCACTCTCCCTACTTGGCCAACAGTAAAACTTCTTCCAAGAAGGTTCAGATGTACCAACATAAAAAACAGTCAGACGCAAGGAAATCTGGGGGTGAAGGGGATGGTTAGTTCACAAATGCAGGAAATGTCTCATCTACTGCTCTCACAATAGACAGTTTTAATTACCATATTTATAAATTGAACATTTTTAGCAACACTTTCAGGATCACGTGAGCATTTCTGACAGCCAGAATGAGTTTTAAAAGCCATTGCACTATTTTTAACTTTAAAAATCAGCACTTTCATAAATATTTCCAAACCAATTAGTCTGTGTTACAAAGTAAAAGGTGTTTACCTTTAGTTACAGCAAAAAATGCAACAGTTGACATTGCATAAAAAAAGACAATCCCCAAGACCACAGAGCTCAAGGAACACACATAAAGGTTCTTTTTTGTTCAGTAATAACATAACCAAGCATGGGTTAAAATACGATAACCCTATCTGAACCAAAGTTATATATATCTTGATGTAATGTCCAACAGTTAGATAACAGTGCTGTTATCTAACATGGCCAATTATACATGACAGTGCCTCAGAAAGGCTTCTCCATGGCTCCCTTTGGTCTGCTGGGACAAAACATCAGCTGTGTGTTTATGTGTGTTTCTGAAATGGCCAGGAAACATCAGCTGACCACAATAACCAGTGCCCTTCATTACAATACTCCTGCCACCCTCAGACTGTAAAACAAGAAGGCAGTAAACCACAAGTTTTGAAAATGTTTTAAGACTTAAAATCAGTATCTAGATTCCTTCATTTGGCCTTAAATCCACAATGGGCCTAATCGAAGCTGTGGCCCTAAAAGCCTACATTAAGAAAACAGTTATTTTTATTACACACAAAGTAAAGAGTCAGGCTTTCTCAAGGCTAAGGAACACTCTGACAAGTGAAATATGTAACAAGTTATCAGTTAGCAGAAATCTGTTCTTAAAACACCTTTGACAGAAGAAAAAATTCTGTGACTGATGAAAAGCATTAAAATCAGAGGCTCCAACATTGAAAGTTAGTATTTTAACAACATGTAATGAGTTGCATAAAACTCAAAGTCATTCAAATATTAGATAGGAAAACAAAGTTGGTGTCAATATCTGCGTTTCATCTGCTTAGCTAACCTTTCATTACCAAGCTAATAGCGGATTATCTTCCTGCACACACAGCTTTACATAACACCCAAAACCACTTCCTGAAATTTAGGAATGGCTTAGTATTGCAAAAGCATGCATAATCCCACCTCAAAAACATTTCCAGATTAATTTTAAGATATAACTTTCCTTCTTTCCTTCAAGTAAGAGTAATGAAATACCAAACATATTTTTAAAACCAACCCATAATAGAAAATTAAGTTGCTCGGTATGATCTTAAATATCACAGAGCTTGTCCAAAAGATCTTGATCAGACATGCAAGCTGTCATACTTAAACAACTGTATTTACAAGCACAACTAATTCATCTCAATTAAAAAATTCCTACCCATCTAACATCCCCACAATGTAACTATCATCAATATATCAAGGATGGAAACCAATGCAAAGCAAGCTAATAAAATGCTGCTAAACTGAAGGAAAAATTACTGGTTTGTTACTGTGTATTTCTTACTTTTCCAGTGGTCTGCCTGATTTAAATCACTCTGCCTCCATAAAACGTGGTAAGTATTTTTAAACAGCTTACAACACTTCCATTTCACTTACTGATTAAACTACATCATCCTCTCAACTATTCAGAATGAAATTCATTTGAAATGGATAATTGATGCAATTGTGCAGCATCTACAAATGTAATTAATCGCTCACTAAAGATTATTTTTAGGCAACTACGAAAATACGAATCATACAGTTTCTTTCAATGTTGTCAATTGAAATGTATTCCACTGGACTGGTAAAAGATATTTTTCAACAGAAGAATAGCTGTACATCTTCAGATAGTTTAATAATATGCAAGTAGATTCATGTTCAATCAGCACAGCACACAGAAAAGCCATAATATAGTACAGCTTTTAGCAATTATATGACAGTTTCAGGAACAGCAGCACCAACATTCTTCCCCTCTCAACTACAATATAGTGAGCTGTGGCCTTGGCCCTTGATAAGATATTTTAAACCAAGGGCAGAAATAGACACACTCCTGGGAATCAGTCTGGAGTAAAAAATTATTCCCCCAAATTGTTTGCTAACAACTATCTGCTGAGGGTTATCATCACAGCTGCACTCTACTAGTGGATTACATACGCTGTGCTGTTCAACACAAAAATCAAGCTGGCTGAAACCCCCTTCCCTGGCAGGTCCAACTATTCCAGGCAACTTTACACTGAAGAAGAATAGGAGCAACTGCATCACATGTACAGTTTATCTGAAGTACTTGGTATCATCATAAAAAAGTGTGACAGGATCATCTTATGCACACACATATTTTTCAAAATTATTGCTTATGCCTTAGTTCAGTGGCCAACAACTTCTGTCAAAAGAGTACCAGCCAATTCCCAATAGTAAACAGGGTGCACTCACATCAAGAAGCTGAGGGAAGAATACCTCATGTATCACATAAGTACCACAATTTGTTTCCAGTCTTAACCGTTCAAAAAAATCTAGCAGAGGAGCACTCTCTGCACAGAAACAGCAATGCTCTGTTTCTTAATGTCCTACACAAACAGCGATTTCTTTATTTTCAAGAACAGCAAGGATTAGTTTAGGCCTGGAGATCAAAATTGATGCACATAATTTTGGTCATGAAACTCTCTAAGAGTCCTCAAATGAAAATCTTCTCTAACACGGGGTGGGGGTGGAATTCCTGCAGTTGTAACAGCACTGGAGTTCACACCTTTCTTGGCAGTTGTTTTGCATGAGTGAAGGGAAGGAAGAGGTGCAGCTTGAGTGCCTAAGTACTTCCCTTTGTGACGGGCTCAAAGGAAAAGAAAAATGGAAAAATCACCTCAGTTAAAAAGTCTCCAAAAGTAGCTTTCCTGCACATAAAACTCTGGACTTAAGCCCAACATTTTGAAGACTTTCCAGGGTGAGGTGTGAGCAATGTCTTTTCCAAAGCAGCAGAAAGCCACTTTTAAAAGTGCGGATAGCTTACTGATAAATACTTGGATTTAGCATCTCTTTCTCAGACCAGGAGAAGATCAGCATATCTTCCCTAGCTTGACTCACTTTAAGCCTCCCAAGATCTTTAACTGACAGAAGCTTTTTACGAGATTTGCAAGCTATAAATCTGTATTTTGACTACTTTCTTATTTATGCAAAGAAGAACTGTTGATATTCCTTTTAAAAAGTAAACAAAAAAAATCTCTGAAACCACTATACATTACCTCAGGATAATTTCTTCATGAAATTATTACTTAGTGAACACCTAAATCTTCTCTAGACAGTCTTATGTATCACATCACCATTTCCCCCAAAAATATAATTGTTTTTATTCACAGCACATAAAACTACTAATTTTGAACACTTAACCCCCCCAAAAAACCCTAATGGACAATAGAGAATAATAAAAATAAATAGTAATAAAATAATAAAAAATTACAAATGTAATTGCACTACTAAATCAAAACTTTCTGCTCTTGCTACACCAAGATGTCCTCCATGTTATCTGAAAGGTTTCTAAAGAATGTGTATTATCTAAAAGCTGAACATACAAGTGATATTTTAGCCTTGCGTATTCCTTGTGCTAAATTCTTTATTGAACTTAGCTGTCTTTTCATCCAAATTAAAATTATGTATATATCTTTACCACCACCCACCAATGACAGTGGGAATGAACAACGATTTCCAAAATTTAAAACTCACATCTCATTTTCAAGGTTAAAAAGAGGGACTTCACTAAAGATTGTATTTGATATTTTGCTGTTAATTCTCTTTATAAATGGTGCGTATAATGTGATGCCTTAACCAAGCTAGATTGGTCAACAGGAATCCATAGTTCTGCTGATTCTGTAACAGCAAGGAAAACCAAACCTTTACTGTCCATTGCCCTGTTAAGCACTGCTCCCAGCCTGCAAGAGCCAACATTAAGCTTTGTCTTAGATCAGAAATCTCAGCTCTTTGCTTTGGAAATTAAACAGTAACATCAGTAAGATACTATAATGCTATAAGAATGTTCTTCATCTCACTTTAGAAGTCCCTGTCATAGTCATATTTAAGGTCAAGACAACAGTCACTTCAGAACTAATACTAGATTAAACTTTGATAAAGATATAGCTGATCCCATTGTCCACATCTTCTCAGACATGCCTTTTCGTAACACATCACTGATCAGTGATAGCCTGAGATACTCCCTGTGCCAGTAAATCAGTGGATCACACTCACACCCAAAGAGCACCCAGAATCAGGCCCCCAACCCACCTCCCCTCCCACCAGACAAAGCTGTGCTGTGGAACAGGAGGCCTGGTCAAGGCACTGCTCCATTCCTCCTGATCTGGGTTTACCACTGACAGTGTATGTACTACATTATGTTTTCCTCAGTGTACAACATATGTTAGTAATTGCTAGTTATGTTACTACTATTACTCATATGGGATTATCATAGTGAAGCAACAGCACTGATTAATCAATTAGCGTGGATTCATTAGAGAAGAGATGAAAGATAGGGCAACATAATTGTGTTTACTGAACAATGGATGACAGTGTGCTTAAAGCCCAGGATTTCTAATAATACACAGCCACCTACCATGATACATACATAACATTATGAATATTTAGAACACTCTCACTGCAGAACTAGAGACAACAATCAGAATGTGACCATGTGTGCAAGTAATACTGGAGCCTGAAGAACACAGAGGGGAGAGAGCACAAGACAGATGGTGCAGTCAAGACAAATATTTTAACTTTGACTAAATCTTTGTAGAACAGCTACATCATTTCCTGCAGTCCAGTATGCACAGACACTTCTGCACAATACAGTGGCCAACAGTATAAACAGTCAAAGAAAAGGTGTCACAGAAACATTATGTTAAGTAGAACATGAAAAAAAGCAGCCTGCTTTTCTAATTAAACACCAGAGCCCACTCTCTATGAAATAAACAGAAGCATACAGAGTAACTTAGAAGCTTTTTCTCCAGATGTCTGAAGTGTACATCCCTCACTGCTTGCCCTTATCAAAGGTTGAACACAGAACTGACATCAGCAATTGAAGGACATGAATGCCAAACTCCCAGACACATCTCATGTTGATCCCCTTTAGGCACTAATGCAATAGCCAAAGACCCCTTCTTCTGTCTAATGGTGGTATACAGACTAGCCAGTAATGGATACAGGTATCAAGAGATGAAACAAGAATTAATTTCTTGAAAATATAGTGCAGTCAAGAGGTATTGAAATATAGTTTCTGCTGTACTCTGTTTGAAAGGATAAAGACTAAATGAGAATGTAAGAGGTTACAGGGTAAACACTTTTCTAAAAGCCTACAGTAGTAAACATACCCATCATACTCCATGAAATCAGAAATCTTAACATCAATCAAAGATCAGGGTCCCATGAGAGCCCTAATCTATAGAATGACAAGGACTTGAACGCTCTCAGAGACCCACTCATCCAGTGTTTTCCCAAGATGCTTCCACAACGTGCCAGGGAACCACAGTTTGTCATTAGTGTAGAGCTTCCTCAGCTTGGAATGCAGCCCTTGAACACAAGGTACTAAAAATTACATTGCCTATTTAGATTAAAGGCACTTTCATTCCTGCAGGGAGTTAAGTATTCCCCCTTAACTTTGTGGGCTGCAAATTTATTTACTTTTTAGAAGATTCAGGCATTGATTTAATGAAAGACTTATCAGCTTGCTTCAGTTTAAGTGGCTTATTGGTAACAGTCTGAGCATCATCCTGTAGACATCTAATATTCAACCTTTTTCTCCATACTTCAAGAGATGTTAAATTCTCAAAATAGTATATATATTTATTATTAATATATATGTGTGTGTATACATACAAATAAAAGTTGCAGGTGAAGTTCTTTCAAAATCCTGTCTAGTCACAAAGATACTACAGAAGTCTCAACATATCTCAGTACAGGAAGGAATTACTTCTCTTAGAAATCCTACTCTCTCCTTGGCACTGGGCATTCTCCAAACCAAACTGCAAACCTTCATTCTCAACAAAACCTCTCCAACACCATGGCCAGGGAGCCATCATGATGGCCTAAAAAAAGAACCCACCACAAATCATCTTGCCAGGCTTCTATTTGACAGGTAAACCTCAGACTAGACATGCTCCTAATTTCCTCTATTAGCATACTTTAAACCTAACTCTAAGAAAGAACTCGTCAGCAGAAAAACAGGCCATCGGTCTTGAAGACATTTCTAAGGGATGATGAGAACATCTTAGCCTAGACAGCAAACAAGTGAATAAGGGTTAAAATGTTGTCTGAATCTCTTCAAGGAATTGTGAGTTGCCTGCATCCAAATAGAAGAAAACACACTGACCTACATAAAACCCTTGATCTTGATCCCGATTCTCAATGGAAATTAAGGCAACTGTGAAACATTTTAATTCTGTGCAACTGTATACAAAAATCTTATTTTAGGATCTGAAATTACAGGCACAGTGTTACCCTGAACTTATGAGTGGATATTATTAATAAATCTGAGTTGACTCCTGTGAGCCAAGACATTACTATCACTGGCTTATCTTAAACCTAGCAGGCAATTTAAACTAGAGACTGAACACCTGAGAGTATATTGTTATTTCCAACAAATCCTTATGAATCATAATGGTATTTTCAACCTCTCCTAGGATTTTTAAAAGTCATCCCAAAATAACCTTTCATAAAATGATCTGGTTTCATGTTAATTATTAACTACATCTTGAAATAACAGCACTGGTTAGTAAATAATTTGACAGCACTAGAAATTGCAGTGGAAGAAAACAGAATTTATCACATTGTTGAAAAAGTGGGATAAACAAAATATCTGAAGCAAAGATGTATCAGCATATTCATCTGAAATAAAATAGCACAGCAATAATAAAGCCATATAGATAAATTAAGCTCAGGATATAACAACAAGCAGAGTTTTATCTACTGATCAGATTATGAGGTGGACAATCTTATACAATTAGAAGTCTCACAACCATGACACTTTTTAATCCTTTAAAGAAAATAAGCATAGGAAATCACACAGGTAACTTACAGGTGGACTTAATTACACTACAGTTGTTGACTAATAGCAGCATCTTTAATTGCAAGAACAAAGGTCCGAGAACATATTACTGTTGCTTATGGGAGCACAACAGGTGACAAACAAATGAGTAATTCTGCAAAAGACAGAAAACTGGAGTTTTCTGTCTTGCGAGTTATCAATTCTCCTACTTCTTGCACATGTTCCTGGACAAACATGCCTATTTCTTTGCTTTTGAGAAAAGTGGGAGAAAAGTGTGCCATGAGTTTTGTTTATTTCTATTTTAAATTAAACATTCTTCCTTATATCAGTGATTTCCTAGAAACAAAATATCCCAGAGGCATGTTTAGTATTTAAGTGTTTGCCACAAAGTGAAAGGAAATAGCTACTCTATCTCATCGCATGCCTCTACATAGCTCCATCTTTTCCTAACCTCTCCACAGAAGATGCTCAAGGTGGTTGCAGATATGCAGAGACACTACATGCTAGGGCAAAATAGCTCCCTTGTTTTCAGTTCCTCAGAACTCAGAAACCAAAAGTATGGCACCAAATAGCAAAGTAAATCAAGTCCCAAACTACTTTTAGTATGTGTCAACTCAATATCTAACTACTGCTTACTTTCACAGTTAGGCCCTGACCAAAGCAAATCAGATCAGAGCACTCCAAGTTACAAAGTAGGCTACACAATAATTAACCCAGTGAGACACAAGGATGGTGCTCATACTTGCAGACATGTAGCTTTCATTTCGATATTCTATTCAATTCTGAAGATTTTTAGAAACATTTTGATTAGATATAAAAGGCAGTGTTTTCTTTCTTCTTTTTAGGCTAAGAAACTCAAAATTTATGCACTCTTTTAATACTCAGAAGATGTTTGATCATGTTCAGCAAGACTGAAAAACTGAAAGCTTTGTTTTACAAACCTCTAGGTTCAGCTGCACTTCTATCTCCAGGACTGCCATTTTATTACAGTTCACTAAATGAAAGTATCCGATTAGCATCGTAGTCCAAGGCAGTTATGGACTGAGCTGTGTGCTCTTTGTTACCTATTTAAGTCAGTTTGTCTCAGACAACAGTATGAAACAAATGAAAGTGAAGCAAACAGTATTGAAAAGCTGTTTCATGAGCTGACCCAGAGGCCACACGCTGAACGTGCTCTTGGAAATAACATGGCTAATACATCTGTTTTACATGTAAAGCTGAAGTAGCCTCTTAAAAAAAATTTTAAGAAAATCTTCATGCAAGTTACAGGACCATCCAAACCTCTCCCCTGACTTCTAGAATACATCTCTCCTGCAGTTCATGTCTCTCTGATTGAACACTACCTTCTTCAGATTTCCTCTTTTATACAATTCTGTCATTTTTTCATGGCTATGTGGGAGGGTCAAGGTCAGGTAAGACTGTACTTATGATGGAAAGTGAGGAACATGACAGATGCATGAAGAACTGACAAGGTTCAGTATGTACAAGTACTTTATGATGCTTCTGAGCTAAGGCATGTGAAGTGAGATTAATTTAAACACTAGTGCTTTCTCAACTTACAATTTCCTTAATTTTTAAGAAATGTGGACAGAAAATGAGTGACCTTAACAGTAAGTTAAGTTTATATATATATACATGAATTATTTAAGCTTTAAAACTTCAGTATAATATGCTTAGATACAAAGCACAGTGCAGTTTTGTTTACCAGTTAAATATTTCAAACATTATTACTTATGAATAAACCCAGCATGAATTATCCAGGTCTGATTATAATTAGAAATACTCCACAACCAGAAATTCTGGAAGACCGGCAGCATGTTGGGAGTAAGGGGGTGGGTTGTTTTCGGTAGGGATTTTTGTTTGTCTGACTTCTTAAGAAAACAAGAATTACCTATGCCAAGTCCACTGAAATTTAGTATTTACAAAAGCAAATGTATTAAATATTTTGTACAGTGAAGTTTCTTACACTATCACATTGAAAAGCAAAGCTTTTTCTGAAGACTTTGTAATTGAATTATAAAAATCCAAAGCACTGCAAGCTGCTAGACTTTGCTTGCATCTTTCTTATATTGAGGACTACTTATCTGCATATTTAATGGACCAAAATCACTGTAAAATGTTCTAAATACTCAAAATTAAAGATATTATCTTTTCTTCTAGAAAGAAAAGATAGAAAGAAATAGCTTCAATGAGTTATTTGTGAAGGAAAGAACAAGGTAGACTTCCTAGAGAAAGGCCTCTCATTCAGAGATGAACTTTACCAAATTCAAAAGCAACCAAAGGAAGCATTCACTGCTTTCTTCTGAGAATGAGCTTAATAGTCTAGGACCCCTGAAACATGGTACATCCTGCAGGCACGAGCAATGCATCCCAGACAAAAGTAGCTCCCAGTAGAAAAGAGAATCATAGAGGGAATGGCATTTTTTCAAGTATCTGTGCATAATCTCATGCAGGGCTTTAAATTTCAACAACAAAGCACAGTGAATTGGGCTTAATATTTTAATAGGAAGTACTGGATACATGAAACAAAACAGTGGAATACAGGATAATACTGATCTGTGTGGCTAAATTGATGCACTGCTGCATTTTAAGCAACTCAGAGCTTCCCCAATACACACACACTCCTGCACAATGGTAATGGAGCAATGATCAAGCCTGGAGATTACAAATACAGGGGCCTGGGGAGCTGAACTCCAACTCAAAAACCAGTCTGAACAGTTCATTTCCCTCAAGTGTGAACTGCCTACAGCACAGTGTTGTAAGCACAAAAGGAGTCCAGGTTTTAAGAACAGAGATGAGTCATTCTATCTGCTATGTCCTCTCCCAGCAAATAACACTTTCTTGTTTAAATGGCTATAAATTTAAACGGTAACAAGTTTAGTTAGTAAACCTTCACTGGAACTTAAGACAGGAACCCAGTCACAACAACTTCAGGGATAATTATACTTGATCTGGACTGAAAATTTGTTTCCTTTGTGCAAGAATCCCAATGGCTGTGTCCAATTCCAACAGCTACAAGCACCATCAGGTCTAGAAAACACAAATGCAAGGATCCAGGGAGCTGAACGCAAACTGAGATAAAGTTTGACCTGGTTTTTTTGTTGTTGCTTTTTTTCCCCCCCCTCAAGTCTGAACTGCCTTACACTTTGTAACAATCAAACAGGAACTGTTTACCATATGAAAGCAAATATTATTTCTGTTGTTATGGCTATTTGGACATCTGATAGTCTCAGGCAACCCAAAGGGGCCCTAACAATAACAGCTCAACTTAAAAGTCAAAGGGCAGATACCTTTGAAGTGAGAAAAGACATAGAAACAGTAGTAGACCTTGAAGTCTGGTCTGACAGAAAGAACCTGAACACTTCAGAGTATATTGCATTCATTCTCACAATCCTCTTGAAGGCAGAACAGGCACATTTGATCACCAATGGTGCTCAACACCAGAAAACCTAACAGCAAAATGCTCTTTCCACAAACCCCTCCTCTAGGGAAAATGCAAAGGCCATCAACAGTTCAGTTCAGAGGGGTTCAGGGCTCTCAAAATGGAACTGGGGAACGATTCTTGCCACGCTCTCAATTAGACTGCAGAGAGGGCAGAAGTTATTAGTATTTTGTGAACTAATTAACTTTTATTTTTTAAAAATAATTCTTTGGTAAACATGAGTGACAGAGAACCTTTGTCAAAGAAAACATTAGCTGTCTCTAAGAGGAGCCTTTGACTCTTTAGCATCCAAGATTAACAGGCACAGAAATTTGAAGGTATCAGTACATCAAGACTACTGCTCATAAGCCTGTTGAAGCTAGTGAAAAGGACAGCACTGGATTTCCAGTTCTGCATTTGGCTTGATTTTTAGAGCCCAACACCACACCTCGGGTCACAGGTGAGGTACCGGCTTGAATGTAAGTGCTGAGTTCTAGCAGCAAGTAGTTTCGAGTTGGATTAACAATGGGACAGGAAGCCCACAGTTGGGTGTCTGGGGTCTTTACTTATATTCTGCAGCGGTGGTGATACTTCCTTGCACAGGAAAAAGAAAATGGCAATTACATTTCCACTGGGAAAGGGGAATACAAGCCACTACTGCATAGTTAAGACTGCGATCTCGGGAAAGGACCTCACCCTGCTACATCAGAGAAATCATGCTTTTTTTGTGCAATTGCTGCTTCTCACCCAGTAAGGCAAGGTACATAAATGCACATAAAAGGCTTCTATAGGGGTGTAAAAGCTGTTACATGTTTTCAAAACTGGTCTAAGGACAAGGACTTGTCATTCCCCTTTAAATCAAAATTTAATAGTAACTGTGCACCCAAGAATTGTAACAGTGAGAGCATATCTGCCATTGGTATTTTATATTTTATTGCTGCAGACAATAGCTTCAATCTGTGGTCAGACCTTTAAATTCCTTGACTACTTTTAGAACTTCATAAAAGTAACTGTGAAGATTAGCTTACTGTCTTTATTGCAAAATTTTGGGGAGTCCACACAGGGAAAAAAAGTGAAGTTATAAACCATACTTCAGAAATTGGTTGGCATTTCTGACACTGGCAGAGGCAATGTCTTTTTTCTTTTGTTAGTGAAAGGAAAGAAAATTCTTGGTGGTTTTTTTTTTTTCATAGAGATAAAACTGAGATGTACCAAGGATTGCTGCTGGTTTTCCTCCGGGATTCACTTCAGTTTTATTTATAGCAGGGCTTTCTACCTTTATCTGCAAATGTCACAATTGAGCTAGTGACTTTATATAGTTTCTTGGTTTAATAACTATGGCAGATATAGCACATGTTCTGCCTCTGCCCCTCTCTGAAAATAAACAAAACTAATCAGGTCTAAAAACTAGTTTATATCTCACTGTTCACAGCAAATAGAGAGTTGGGCACAGATAACCTAATTTTCACCTGTTTCTGCTTACTGCATATACACTAACTCAATTTAGATTGATCGGTTAATGTTTGCAGACTTACTACAGCGACACAAGGGTACTACATCCATTCAGCTTATTTTTAAAAAAGACAAACCAAGATGAAATGTTGTTCGTGCTCCTTTTTAATTTTATTTTAGCTCTTTGTTTATCTCTTCACTTCAAAGCACTTCCAATATGAGGCACAGTTTCAGTGTGACAACTTTGTAAAATTAAAATAGAAAAAATGTGCCAGCATCAATCTGCTTTACATTGGAAAGCACAGCAGCCTTGAGACAGAAATGACGACTTATGAGATCAAGCTATAATGAACCCAGAAGTGCTATCTGCAGTAGGAAAAATATATTAGACTGGAGGCTGAGCACTCCTGACACAATTTGTCTTCCTCAATAGGAGCTTTCTGTTTCCCAGTTGCAGCATACAGTCAAGTCTGACTCTAAAAGTAAGGGAAGATTATCAATAAGAAGCCCCACAATTCTGCTGGCTAGCATTTCTTAGCTGACTTGAAGCTGCTTCAAGTCCAAAACTCAAAAGAATACATCACAGAATAAAGCTGAGTCTGCAGGAGACTTCCCCTGCTTGAGGCTTGCCACTGGCTAGGAAGGCAGGAAGCAAGCCACCCTGGTAGTGGGAGTCCCACAGGGTGAGCCCACTGGCCCAGGGGCACACTAGCCACCTGCCCCACTGTGAGCCAGGAGAGCCAACCAGGCTGCACCCTGGAGACTGGGAGCGGAGGCCAGCCAGCAATCACAGAGACATGAGGCTGCTGGAAGGGCCCCATGTGGCAGGGCCAACCTGTCTTCAGGAACCCTCGGTCCCCGGCAGGAACAGGGCAGGGGCGCAGGGGCAAGAAGGCTACCCTGCAGCAGGGGAAATGGCCCAGTGCCCGGGAGGGCTCCAAGCCCACAGCTAGCTCCCTGTTCCCCAATTCAAAAAAGCCCAAATCTCACGGCCAGGACAAGTATGTCACTAAATGTGGTCCTACTTAGGAGGAACGTTAGAGAGGATTAAGGGTCTGATCCCAACAGTATTGGGGAAAAAAATCGGTGGTGGGTGCTGAGCTCTTCTCAAATTTCAGTGTTGCTGGAAAATAAATTTTACTCTCTAGTGACTTGTATTCTCAGACTCTTTTGCACAGACATCCTTGCATTACCCTTAAACTGCAATGTATTTATCTAGTTTTTGTTCTTTTCACAACAATGTATTTAAGGTACAATCTCAATTCTCTTTAAATACATTGTTAGCAAAGGGCATTGCATGAACATATATAGCATATATGCCAATAAGTGGGTAGCATTACTTTATATTGCTTTCCAAAGACATGTTTTCCCTCTAAAAAGAGCTTCTGGTAGGCTCAAAGCAGAGACACATTTCTGTCTCTTACTTGGGAAAAAAAAAAAAAAAAAAAAGTTTTTTTTCAAGAGCTAGTGAATGCTTGGAACTTACTTCATAACTTTATTTTGTACCATTTTACTTAAAAAAATATTTATCAAAAGCCTAGATTATTTCAACTACTTAAAAAGCAAAAGAAACAGGTTATAAATTGCATATATCAAAGAGTATTTTGTCATTTGATTTTTGCAGTACAAACTAAACCAGCCCTAAATGTGCATGTTTCATTGTTACAGAATGAAATACTAGCAGCAATGGAACAGAAAGCTAGACCTGAAGTAATCTTACTAATAAAACACATTTAAAAAAAAAAAAAGTATTTCTGCAGTAGTCATCTCTATAATCATATGAATATATAAAAATGTAATGAATTCCAAATATGCAATTATTTTAACAGAAATTAAATCACTGTAAACCTAAATCCTGCATGTTAGACCTGTGCTTAGAAGGTAACTAGCATCAGACACTACATAAAAGTAATTTTAACAGAACTAACATCAATGATTTGATGTTTTATGTACTTATATAATATTATAAATACATATAATTGGCAGCAGATTAATTTCCCAAAAGAGTTATTTATAATCTGTTGGCATAGTACCATACTTTTCTTTAAAAATAGTGATTTTATTTATAGGAGCATGCATCTGGTTCTAATGAACTAACTTTACCTGGTAATATCAGTGTTTGTATGATTGATGACATTAACACAATAGCATCATCAATGTGCCTCTCAAAACAGCCATTTGAAAATGACAACCACACACAAAGTAGACACTGAAAGGTAAAAAGACAGAAAATCACAGCCAGGCACAAAGTGATCATTTGGTTCAGTGTTTTGTAAACCCAAGGATAGCTTCGTTATTAACATGGTAATCCCTAATCTAAAAGTATTTTTACTGTTGACAACTTCCTGCTGTGTTCTGAGGTGCTTTGAAGAGAAAAATATACACCAGAGATTCTCTTTTGTGTATTAACTAGACTATCAATTTGACCATACCAGAGCATCTTGGCTAGCAATGTTTGGATCCATCTATGAACCGTGACCCACACAATTTCTCTTCTGCGTGACAGGATGGAGTGTTTTCCCATGCTTAACAGGGAATCAAGGATGGACAGAATGGCCTGAAGACTGAAGTGGAACTGTCTACTTTTACCCCAAGAGTTGATTCTGTTAATTAGAAGTTTACAGGGTAATTTCTAAATACTAAAAAAACCGTGTAAAAACTTTTCTAGCCCATTCTGACTCTCTCTACTCCTCTGAGCCTCCCTGGTAGGAACTTGAGGAGGACTTGTAATATAAGCTTTATATAGTCTTTTGCATTTTTTTCCACGAGGAACAGAACTTTCTGATTCTAGCTGTTCTTACCACTACACAGAGGACCACTTCAGTTATCAATATTTTCAGGATATCTTTTGTAGAATATTCTTCCCTCAGATATACAACATTACTGAATTCACTCTCTCAAATGGAAATCTGAGAGCATCAAGTCAGCACATACTAAACATGAAGGAAATGCAGATGTATTTACCTGCATGGCATGCATTAGCCACACTGGTCACATAGCTGGTCTTTGTGCCACAGAATTTTCACCAATATCATTAACTAAGAAAAACCACATCTTTGCAGAAGCACACAGAAATATCTGATGCCTCACAGATCTGACAAAAATGTTCCTATGCTCTTCTGAACAAAAAATACAGTTAAGAAACTAATTCTTTGGCTAAAGAGAATATCACTACAGGACTTGCTGAGAAAAACAGATTTGTCACCAAGAACTGCAGCATTTTGCAGAGTTGATTTTTTATTTATTTATTTATTTTTAAGATGAAATATCCATACTCTGGCTACATCTTTGGAAGCCAAATTAAAGGGGATATCTTTTTTCCTGCTGATAAATATTTTTTTTTACTTCTTGTGACTTAAAATTGATTTAATCTGTGGGTTTTATGTTCCCTGGCCTCTCTTCCTTTTAACATGCTGACAACTTCTCAAAGAAGTGTTTTATAAAATTCCACTTGGAATATGCCTTTTCTGCATCAGAAACAGAATTCACATGGGCTCTTATGGAAAGCGTTGAAAGACAAGGCAATGAAAAATAACTGGCCCCTTGCTCAGTAATGCTGCTCACAGAACTAGTTTTACCCCAAAACAATATATTTCTGTTTGATTCCCATTCTGCAGCTTGAAGGACAGAAAGATTTATGCAGATGTTAAAGAAAGGGAGGTGTGGGGGTGGAAGAACTCCAGATTTGAGGAGCCTTCACCATATTTCTTAGACTGACATGAGGCCAGATGAAAAGAGGTTTCCTTTTGTTTCTGTAAAGCTAACAGATACACCATGAAACTGATTGTACTTGGTAATTGCAAAAAAAAAAGGAGAAGAAAGGAAAAGGAGGAGGCAGCTTATCTCCACAGGTGTCAAATGCATAATCATCTTAGATGCACCATATTAGGTCAATGGAGCAAGCATGCTACAAGAAACACAGCAGCTTTTATTTAAGGTCCAAGTTCACGTCACTCTAAGGCAGCTGCTAAACAAACAGCATCAATGCCAACACAGTAATTCTGCTAACTCTAAGATACCACGATATGCTCTCAGCCCAGTCATGTTCCATGGTGCAGTTCAAATAAGTAAACATGGTACTATGAGCATCCCTTATATAATAATTTCAAAGAGTACAAAGCACTACTCAACTTGATTGTCAAGGAAAAAAATTATCTCTAAAATTTTAGGGGAGCAACTGTTCCTATAAGATCTCTCTTGGGGATCAAAATCTAGGGGCTTTTATTTTTTATTATACTGCTTGGGATGTCTAAAACTTTGAACTGGCAAATACATTTATTTAGGATCTGAAATACATCTTAAGAACAACTGTGCCAGATCAGACCACAAGTATGCCCCTCTTTGGGTGCCTCACAAACAGGTAATTATTGCCCCTCGTAGTACATAATAACAGTGACAACAATTTGCTCTTGCACCAAGCCTACTTATTTACTAAATTGTTTATTTATTTAAACTTATTTCAGAGAAGCTCTACTCCTTGGGTTATGACAAAAGGTCATATTAGACTTAGAGACTGAAACCATTGCAATTACTGATGAAAATCCAAGTTGAGGTATTTGTTCAAAATCTTGAATCTCACTGAATCACCCTTACCATTTTAGTCTATACTCACAGGGGTCTCAGTTTATTATTACCAACTGCAACACAAACACCTGCAACACCAGAAGTACACAGTACACAGAAGCATTAAAATATTCCTCCCTTCATTCCAGTTGTCATTATAAGACATAGGTATGGAGTAAATCAGAACCTGCTGCCATAAAAAAACCTGAACGACCTGAACATGCAAGCTTCAAAGAGCACTACATTATTACAACTCAAAAACCTTGTAATACAGATTAGCTGAGACACCAGTTACAGAGGTGAAGAAGCAATCCCCAGATAACGTGTCTCTGATGGGATGGGTAATGTAGTGTCTAAGGAGTCTCTCCTAACAAATAAACAAACAAACAAAAAAAATCATCGCACCTCCTTTTAGTGTGAATAAATGTCAATCCCTGTAATAGAAACAAAGCCACAGAGCTCACTTTCAGAGACACAGAAATATTAACCAGAACAAAAGCAGAGTCTCTTACATCAGTGCCCTGCAAGATGATGTATAAAAAAAATCCAAAATTAGTTTTTTCCTAATGTCACAGCACTGCTTGAGTCTAAGTATCAGAGATCTCTGTCATTATTCCCAGTTGTCCACTGAATTACTACCTTTATGGAAAATGTTATTTATTTAGTAGCAGGTATTTCAGTAGAACATTGACTGAGAACCTATTTTATTTTAGCTAAGTGTTTCTAGAGCTTGACAGTAAATTATATGCATGAGCTATGTTGACTGTCATCTTCCACTTTTAATTTGACTGTCAGACATACAAGTAACTTGCTAATGTTTCATTCCAATTTCAGCGCCATAAGCCTGTTGCGTAAGCTGCCTGCTAAAAGCTGTTCCAGATGGAATGACAGTATTTTGTAGGACCCCAAAGATATAGCTATAGAGAAGAATGTGTCAACAGCATTGAAAGCATGACCTTTTTTCCCCGTTTTTTCTTTTGTCGGCAGTTCTTATTTCCACCCTATAATTTTTCCATGTTCTTTATAAGATAGGCCATGTGGGGAAAAGAAATAGTTTAAGTCTCTCAGTCATCTTCCATCATCTGCAATCACATCTACCTGACGACACAAGGCAGAAGACAAAGGAGGAAGGTTTATAAACAATCAGGCATCTTCAAAATTACAGCCAAGGCTCAAAAATTATTTTAAAGAGGAAACAAAACCTAGCCCCCTACTAACATAAGTTCCAGAATGATGGAGAACTTTGATGGTTTTCGTACTAGTTACTTTCTCTCATAAATAGTCAGTAAAAAGCCTGCACTCCTCTCATTGGAAACAGGCTTTAGAAAGCAACACATTAACAATGAATAACTTCTTTTACAAATTGTACCATTTTTACTGATAATTTATATATAATGTCATGGAACATTCATTATTAGCTCTTATTAGAATAAATCACAAAAAGTCTATTTATCCTTCTCATAAAAATATGTAAATTACACCCACTGCTCATCTTAAACAATACAGGTAAAACAATACACTTTTTCTGAAATGTAGGTTGTGCAAGGAACACAGAGACGACTTTTCCCCGACACACACGTATGCTCTTTGCATGCTCAATAGAGGAAATTACCACAGGGCACTTCTGTCCTTTTTCAGATGATCAATTCAGTATTCTGAAGTATTACAAATATTTCATTTACATTTCTTAGTTTCTTCTCTACAATATAAATTAATTTCTTTTTTACACAGAATGCCACAGCACACAGTACAAGGGAAAAAAAGCAGCACAGGGCTGAAAAGCAACAAAACGAATTGAGAAGGAATGGCTTTTGTTAATTTGACAGCCCTCAGATAGATGCATAGTTGGATTTATAAAAGGTTCTTTAAGAGCAGCAGTTCTTCATGGTGTAAGAGTGCCACACAGCTCTGGTTCCTGCAGTGCCTCACACCAACAACTTCAAAACTAACTCACTGCAGATGTCCCTATGATCATCTAATCAGACATCAAAAGGAATACACTGACAAGCTCCTGTGCTGATTAGGAGTGTTCTATATATGTTCCACAGCATAAACAGACACACAGTACTTGCTTTAAAAATGGATTCACCAACATCAGAATTCCCCTTTAAAAAACTCAAACTGTTTGGAACTCCCCAGCCAAATGACAGAAATTTTTTTTTTTTTAATCTCCCCAGATCTTCTGTTCAGTTCCACACAGCAGTATTTCAAGAGCAGGAGTTAAATTATTAATAGGAAAACTTTTACCACAAAAAAATAAATGCCTTCCAGAATTTAAAAACCTTGCTATTCTGAATAACAGTCTGAGACCTCACCACCTCAGGGAAGCAGTCTTGCCTCTACCCCTGCAACACACATTGTAATACCTAAGATGTGTTTCCATCTCTACTTTATTTGTTGTCTAATTATTATGTGTTATCAAGCACTGGATTTAAAGCATTACAAGTGCATCATCCTTCCAGCACTACTAGTTCCTGAAGAATTACTGCATTTCTCCCAATTATCTGGTTTTCTTCTCATAGCCCACCTCCTGGAATATTTAAAGGGGGCTTTTAAGAAAATGGAGACAGACTCTTTAGTAGGATCTGTCACAATAGGACAAGGGGTAACAGTTTTAGACAGAGTAGATTCAGACTAAATAAGTTTTTTTTACAATGAGGGTGGTGAAAGACTGGAACAGGTTTGTCCAGGGAGGTAGTAGATGCCCCATCCCTGGGCTGGGGTGGGGGCTCTTAGCAACCTGATCTAGTTGAAGATGTCCCTGTCTACTGCAGGAGGACTGGTCTAGATGACCTTTAAAAGGTCCCTTCCAACCCAAATTATTCTATGATTCTATCACAAAACTACAGGAGAATTTCATATTGAAATTTTAACACATGCAAAGGGACCAGAAATAAAAACCACCTGACCTAGTCAGGGTGAATAAACATACCAAAAGTTTATCTTCTAAAATCAGACAAACAATACAACCCTCATGGCAGTGCAGTCTTAGCTCAAGCCTTAGCAGAAACTCGCCAGATCAGCGAGATAGACTCTACAGCATTATTCCATCACTGTGTCAAAAAAGACCTTTTCTGTCCTGTCCTGCTTTTAAATAGCCTGATTAGAGGAATATTTCTGCCTTTTTCTTACAATAAAATACCCATGCATTTTGATAGTAGTACTGATATAATCTTTCTCTCAAAGCCAAGCTCTGATTATAGTATATCTTTATGTTTACGTATGTACATAAAATAGCACGTAAAAGGAACAAATCATGGAGCTGCATTCTTACACATGCTGACATTATGCTAATCTGCAGACACTTAATCAGGAAGGCTAATACATTACAAACACAATTAACGGCCAAAAGAACCAGAGGAGATTTCGACCCTTTTTAACAAAGGCTTGAAACACAAAAATGTTCTGATTATATATGTGAACCTTACCAAAATTGCAAATTATATGTCCACAATGCATAAAATACAGTCAATTTCAAGTCACATCTAGGTAAAAATTGAAACTGTATTGAGCTACTGGAGCAGCTCTTCAATTGATCCAGCATCTCATTGTATCCTTAAATATGGATAGATGCAATTTAATCAGCCATTCCCATTGATTAACTCCAAGTTAACCTAAATATTTATCGAGGAAACATGCAACTATAAAAGCAAAGAAAAGCAAGCAGAACATAGCATCCCCATAATAATCAGCACGTTAACAGGAGGGGTGAAACCTTAGTCTCACCAGAATTAATGCAAAACTCCTATCAACTTAAATAGGACTGCAATCCTCCATCTAAAACTCATGACTGATCAAGTCTTAAGACAGTAGAGAAGTCTGTCCCTGGGCAAAAAAGGGAGAGAAGCAGAAGTAATAGCTCCAGAAATGAAAGTTCAGTTGTTTTAATTATACCTTAGTGATTACTACCTAGATGAACCAGACTGCGCAAAAGCAGCAAAATGTATTCTGCTCTCTAAAAAGTTAAAAAAAAAAATAAAAAAATCAAACCAACAGAACCTCACAGTTCAGACTTTCTGCCTTGCTGCATCTCATCTTTATCAGAGTGGAGCTTGGGTAGGGCGATCCAGCTAGGAACTTCTCAGCTGGTGCAGAGAACCTGAAGCCGCAGCTTCTCTCAGCAAGCTGGGGACAAGTGTTGAGCAAGTGTTAAGTGGCCAAAGACTGTTTCCTCCCTCTGAAAGGCTTTGACCATCTGTCCTGGTTTTGGCATGGATAGAGTCAATTTTCTTCCTAGCAGTTGGTATAGCACTGTGTGTTGGATTTAGGATGAGAATGTTTGTAACATGCTAATATTTCAGTTGTTACCAAGCAGTCAAGGACTTTTCAGCTTCTCATACCAGCCTGTCCATGAGAAGGTGAGGGGTGCCCAAGAAGCTGCAGGGGACACAGCCAGAACAGCTGACCTAAACTGGCTAATGGGATGTTCTATATCATATGACATCATGCTCCATATATACCTGGGGGGTTGGCTGGGAGGTGGGGCAGCTCAGGAACTAGCTGACCATCAGCTGCCGGTGGTGAGAAATTGTGATGATCATCACTGCTTTGTATATTCTTTTATCATTGTTATCATGTTCCTTTTCTGTCCTACTATTATCACCATCATTACTATTATCTTCCTTTTCNCAACAGAACCTCACAGTTCAGACTTTCTGCCTTGCTGCATCTCATCTTTATCAGAGTGGAGCTTGGGTAGGGCGATCCAGCTAGGAACTTCTCAGCTGGTGCAGAGAACCTGAAGCCGCAGCTTCTCTCAGCAAGCTGGGGACAAGTGTTGAGCAAGTGTTAAGTGGCCAAAGACTGTTTCCTCCCTCTGAAAGGCTTTGACCATCTGTCCTGGTTTTGGCATGGATAGAGTCAATTTTCTTCCTAGCAGTTGGTATAGCACTGTGTGTTGGATTTAGGATGAGAATGTTTGTAACATGCTAATATTTCAGTTGTTACCAAGCAGTCAAGGACTTTTCAGCTTCTCATACCAGCCTGTCCATGAGAAGGTGAGGGGTGCCCAAGAAGCTGCAGGGGACACAGCCAGAACAGCTGACCTAAACTGGCTAATGGGATGTTCTATATCATATGACATCATGCTCCATATATACCTGGGGGGTTGGCTGGGAGGTGGGGCAGCTCAGGAACTAGCTGACCATCAGCTGCCGGTGGTGAGAAATTGTGATGATCATCACTGCTTTGTATATTCTTTTATCATTGTTATCATGTTCCTTTTCTGTCCTACTATTATCACCATCATTACTATTATCTTCCTTTTCTGTCCTATTAAACTGTCTCTATCTCAACCCATGAGTTTTACTCCCCCCTCCCCTCCCTTTCAATTCTCACCCCCATCCCACTGGAGGCGGTGAGGAGAGTGAGTGAACAACTGTGTGGTTGTTTTAGCTGCTCACCAGGTTAAACTACAACACCATCTCAATCACCCAGCACAGCCTCACTTCAGGGAGGATCACCGATAGAAGACTTGGTGCCCATTGCTAACCCCTTTCTGAAGCCAGGCCATTCACAGCCAAAAAGCAGCTGGACCAGCACTCAGCTAATACCGTAGCAAAGCTATGGCCACCAAATTTTTCAGAGAAAATGCATTAAATTACACTTCACTGAGGTCCTCTCTGGAGGCCTAGGGAGAGAATTTTCCATTTTTGAAAGCCTGGCCAGGGCTCTGTGATTATAACTAGACTGAAAAGCTTAGCAGTTGCCTTCATAAATTAACAAATTCACTAACAAATACCTTTTCTTCAATAACAAATTCAGATGTTTGTTATCCCTATTTTTCCCTGTTTATAGTCTCTAAATTTTTCAGTGGCAGCTATCATGATAAGGAAGGAGAGGTTTGGATGAAAAAAGAAACTCAAATTTTGTACCATCTGTTAAATGACTTCCAGTCTGAGAGAACAGATGCTGGACTTCACTATCAGTTTGTGATTGATCTAGAAGTATTTTGTTAATTGGGGCTAAAACTACAGCTAATATAAATGTCAGAAAATATGAAATAATAGCTCAAATTCTTCTCAAGCTACCCGCTCACTCAGAAAAGATTATGTAATTCTGGTAATCATCACATGGCATGAAAAAAAATAATCTTCCTTTGAATGAATGGGAAAACATCTAAAAAACCAGAAAATATGCCCTGCTTAGATTCTATAAATATTGTGAACAGCTCAAATGTTTCATCAGGTTCATCCAGCTCACCTGAACTGGATAGCAGTGTCCTCATATTACTGCATGCTTGCTGTTTTATTTTATGCATTACTTATGGTATGGCTGTTCTGCACTCTCCTAGAGACAAATCAGTGCTGCCTTCAGAGATTCATATGATAATCACCTCTCAAAAATGTGATCAACTACTGGTGTATCAGAACATATTGTATAAGACAGCATACAGTCTAACTACGAGTATTTCTACAGAGAACCAAACTGCCAGTTCGATATGTGCCAAACGCCAAAATGCCAGAAGTGCCAAAACAATTAAGCTAATTATGGAAGTCAGATTCAATTACAAAATAATTGCTAAGATAATTGTGGCATAAATACAGAGACTTAATTTAACTATATGCACTGAAAACTGTTTCATCTACCCACAGCTCCGGTTTTTCTAACTTGCATGTGACTGCAAGGAAGCAGTTTAATGTGAAAAAATACATGTTTCTGGCAAAGGAAATAGAGTATTAATTTTAAATTTTCATCAACAATATACAGAACCAATGAATTTTCTCTAAATACTGCTTTAATACTTCCATGAAAGAGCATAGCTATATTCAAAATGCAGTGTTCAGTTGTTTGTGCCATGTTTTTTTGTGTCAGATATAGACTCTTCCCTGTGTTTTAAAACAATCTGTACCTAATGTAACCTACGTTATTTAAGCTTTCTACGCTTCCCAAAACATTATGCCAAAGCATATTTCAGTATGATTGATGATGAGAATTTTAGAAATGGTACTGTTGCAAAAATAAGAGCTGGTGTAATGTATTTTGCTGTAACAGATTTTCACGTGAACAATAAAAACTTTCAACCTTCTGGGTCTTTTCTTCCCCCACCCCGTTACATGACATTTTAAAATAAAAAATAAAAAAAAATCTGACTCTCCTCCACTGTTATGTATCCATCTTTGACTGTTACCCCTACAGCTGACGGAGGGATGCTCTGTCTTTTAGGCATAGAGAATTCCTTTAGGCCTAGAGGATTCTTGTGTACTGATGAAAGTCAGTAAAGCGTGGTGAGGTTTTAGCCTATGAATATAACTGCAGTCCTCATGTAACGGCATAAAATGCACATCACCACTAATATTATATTTTTAAAATAACAACAAAAGCCTATCTTTCTCCCCTTGATGGTCAAAAGTAAAGCATTCAAAACATGTCCCAGAACACAAAAAACTTCAGCAATTTTTCAGGTTGTTTTTTTTCTTTCAATTTTCATAGTTACATTAATACCAGAGGTCAGCATTACATACTGACATACCCACTTTACACATTTCTCAACTTTGCAAAGAGACTAAGATCTGCACTGTTAACCAAGAATTCTTATTTATACTTTCATTTATCAGACTATGTCAGTATTTCATTAACTTGTAAGTGCTTGCAGCAGACATCAAGAAAAACCTCTCAGCTCAAACAGCTCTGACAAATGATGCAGGACTTTGACAAAGTTCAGCCCCCTGTACCATCACTAATATTTAGTAATAACTATGTTGAAAACAAATTTGTCCTCAAAATGGAAGAGTCAGGTTGTAAAACAGAAAAGTGAGAGAAAGAAGAGACCATGAGGATAGTAGCAGGGTGCCGAAGGAAGACAGAAATGCCATGAGAAAACCAGGGACGTGAAAAGGGGTGCAAGATCAATGAAGTGTACTAAAGGGGAAGCACATTTTTTCTATTAAGCAGTGGTAAATTGGACAATACTGAACGCATAAACAATTGCCAAAAGTTCATATTCCACTGTCTTATGTCACCACAGAGCTTTATGTAAGTCCCTTATTTTGACAAAGAGAACCACTGTTAATTGACTGTATCATATAAAATAACCATTTTGTCCAGAGGAAATTCCCTCCTTTACAGAAAATGAGTATGATGCACTTTGTTTTACATCCAAATTCACATACAGCTTATAAAACTGCTATATACCAACAGGTAGGAACAGTTTTTTACCCTTAAGAAAAAGGTGAGTTACATGACACCTACCACAACATGCTTGAGACTGTGGTCATTGGGATGAGAAGCACTTGGGTGGAAGTCGGCAAGTGGGCCCAAAGCTGGATCGCTGCTCCTTCGTACTAGAAGTGGTGTGCCTAAGAGAAAAAAATAAAGAGCAATGGTTCAAGGATGCTACAGGAACACAAGGTAAAGTTTCATGTGATTTAAGAGAGCTTAAATATAAATTTAATCTGTGGCAATATCCACCTGGTAAATTGCTAGATTTGAGGGGTTGTGCGTTTAGTATTTACTAAGCTAAAGAAATGAGAACATTTTAAGCTCTGTTATAGAGACTTTCATCAATGAGCTGCTAAATTAGTTGAAAACTGCTGACAAACAGGAGAAAGACACCTTCTCAAAAAAACAAATGAGTAGTTGCATGTATCTGTGACCACATGTACCATCGAGTTCACACAGGGAAATCATATACTTGATCTAAGAAATAACTGTGAAGAACCAGTCTGCTATTGTTAGTTCCTACAACTGGTAGTAGTTATTTAACTAACCAGAACATGGCCTGCAGCCTTTCACTCCACACTAAGGACAGGTCTCCTTGTGCTGTTCTGCATTAACCCACCAAATTGGGATCTCACAGTCTCATTGTCAACTGGTCCTTACTTTCTCCTGGTGTAAGTCCAAAAGCCATACTGAGCAACTGCTTGCCTGCCTCATACCAATGATACAAGTCCACATTTAACCTGTATGGAAGGTCACTTTGAATATGATGGCATGACCATATATATATGTGTATATATATATCAGTTATAAATTTTATTTCCATAAGCTCACAAGATGCAATACTCCATCACCACTACTTCTGTGCCATTCCAACCCAAGGCTCGTAAATGAGAGATCAGGCGCATGTTTTTGGGTACAGAGGCAGCTGAAGAGTAAATTGATAACTCCCTACATTAACTTCATTTAGTATCTAACATGCCTTGGGCTGGGTCTGCAGAGACAGCCTAAATAGGAATATAAAGAGGAGAGAGAGAGAGGAGATTTTTTTCACAGCAGATCTGCCTCCCACTACCAACTGCCAGGATTCCCAGGGAACAGACGTAGGCAGTTGCAGTTGTTTCAGAGAAGCTGTAGACTAAACAGCTTCCTCTTGCAGGCAACTCCAATTAGACTCATCAACTATTCATGTCTATTCACATACTGTCTGAAAATAACCTCAAAGACCAGTCAGCAGCTTCTAGCAACACAGCCATCCAGTTAATCAGAATACGCGGGTGCTATAAAACACTTCCTGCAAAACCTCCAGGTGGGGCGAGAGGAAAAACATCTTTAGTAATATGAAAAAGGAAATTCTCGCATTATCCAAGATGAAATTAAACAAAAATTACTTCTTTTTCCCAAGTCTTTCCAAAATAATTTATTCATAGGCAAACAAAAAAACTGAAGAGAACATTGGTCTAAGACAGTAATTTTTCAAATGTTGCAAGTAAGTGAAAATAAGATTACAACTGTCAGTTAGAATATCAATTATAGTGGCTGGGACTGATGGCAGTCATAATTACTAGATCTATAATAGAAGTCTGAACATGCAACAGTTTCCTCATTAGAGAGATGCTAACAAACCTGGAGTGACTGTACCACATTCACTCTCAGCACAACTTTGTAATTATAGCTGGAATAAATACCAGCACCTGATGCTGAGGAATAACCAGATAATCCAATGCTCTTAACCCTTCCTCATAGTAAGCAACAGGTTTTTTTTATGCAGGTAACCCCTTCTATCTCCACTTACACAGGAAATCAGCACGGAAAACAGAAGTAGGACTTACATTTGTGTCTTGGTATTGAGGGAATGGTCAAAAATCAAAAGGCGAATATTGTTTTGGGTTTTTTTTCCTCAAGTGATTATCATCTTGATATCAAGAACTATGCCTGTTTTTACAAGGAGATTCTGAAGAAAGGGATTGATCACCAAATTTATCCATTTGATGTAATTTTTCCAAAAGCGTCAGTAGGTCAAAAGGAATCAAATCTCTCCACTCAAATATTCCTGTTCTTCACATGGTGCTGAAAAGAAATTTTTTACCCTCTAAGCATATTTGATAAGAAGGTGTATAAAAGCTAAAGCCAAAAACTAACTGTTGGATTTTTAAATTACTCCCTTCCTTAATATAAATATTTGTTCCTTGAAATATTTTTTCCTGTGTATGACCAAAATGTTTCTGGTGACCTATATCCAATTTCCAGTCTCACTTCAACACAACAGTTTGAAAACAGATGCTGAGACACTGTTGTATGATTCAGCATAATTTAGTTTCCAACTCCTTTTGACGTGAACAGTGCAGAGAAACACTCTTGCTAAATTACCAGAAAGCACTTTGCATTGGTACTTTTATTTTTAACTTTCACAACTCAATGAGCCATATTCCAAATTCCAACATACTGTTGCTTATATACTTCAAGGCTATCATCCCAGTCTCTTTTCTCAGAGGTTAAAAAAAAAATTGCCCACAGTTAACTAAAGAGGTCAAAGATGGGAAAAGAAACAAAAAACAAAAACACAAAACCAAACCCAAGCTCACTCCTCCTCCCAAAGCCAACACCATGAAATTAGATTTCTCCTTTTCCTGTTTTCTACAACCAGCTCCTCATTTCTCTCTCATTCCTCTGGCTGAGAGAAAGATGAAGTCTTCCATCTCTCTGACTGCTGGGAGACAGGACCCTCATTTGTTCCAGGGCCTCCCAGCTTCCACAGCAGTTGAAAGAAGATGTCTCCTGTACCACATCACTCACATAATGCTTGTCTAGTAAGATGAGACCATACTTCAGCAATTCTATCTGCTCCCTGTATTGACTGCTGCAAGGTGCTGTTTTTACCACATCTCCCCTGCCCTCAATTTTGAAGACCTCCTTTCACTTTCCCTTCTGCCACTGTTTTCCAGAGAAACTGAAGCAAAGTGACATTATCCCATTCTCAGCTTACAGCTGTCTAAACTTTGAAACCAAAGTTTGCAGGAGCAGCAGGATTATAGAGAATACTGTTTTCTAGTTTGGGAAGATGGCCTTGCAGCTATTTGCTTTCTTTTTTTTATTCCTGCAAGTTTTTATCAATTGCTATTAGGCTGTGAAATTTATGGTGCTCGTCTAGAATGCTTCCCTACTTGCACAAAAACAACTGGACTTTTTGACCACTTTCTACGAGACTTTCTCTGTTCTCCCAGTTTGTTGTAAATTTTAGAGTCCTACAGATCATTTTCTTGTTGAAGAGAAAACCAGAAGACTGTTTTTTTAAAAATGTATTTACTGACATATAACATTATTTCTTGCACAGAGATATCACAAATCATAACATCTCTACAAACAAAGTCAGCTGAAGTCTTTACCTAAAATGACCCAAAACAGTCCCTCTGGCCCTCATTGTTTTACACACATACACCACAAAGACACTGGAGCACAAAAACAACCTTTTATTAGACAGAAGTAAAATGAACCAAAATGCCCTCTTTAATAGGGCAAAACAAATGGCAAGCAGGAAGATTAGATGAAAGATTGGAGAAGTGGTATAATCTCCCTCTTTGGGGAAAAGCGCTCATTCTCTTTCAGGAGAAAGCAATTCTCAGCAGCTCCCTGAGCTTACCAACTCTACTCCATCTCCCCTCATCTCCCCTACAGTGCACGCTGTTCGCTGCCACAAGAACACCTTCCCTGCCACTCAGTGTCTCCCAGCCCATGCCTCTGCCCCACGTGCTCCTTTTTTCAGTTTCTCCCTACCTCTTCTGTACTGCACATGCAGGGCTCTTGAAAGCCAAGCGTGCTCCCTTGCACTCCACAAGGGAGAAATTGCCCCAAATCCCACTGCACACACAAGACTCAACCTGACTCAGGAGTCAGCCCACGTCTGTTATACATGCGTACCTTGAATCTGTTCATCACTGTCCTCCTCAGACATGGATAAAATGTAATGAAAAAAACATCACTGATACCATTTATTACATACTATAGACAATTATATATGTTTCTTTATTTAAGAGGTCATATGTTTTCTTCATCAGGAAACAGAAAATTGCCTTTTTCCTTACTGCTTTCCTTTTGTCATGCTGTGTTTCCATGTTATTCTACTCACACTCTTGCATTTGTGCTGAACATTTATAACAACCAGTGTAAGCTCAAACAGAAAATTCATCTTTTCCCTGAATGATGAAACACAGAAAAACACCTCTCCGCATACCAAGTTGATCAAACACATTATTTACAAGCACTACTGTTTTGTGCCAGAGTTGCACTTTGTATTTTAAACTTAGGAACTTGGTTTAAAAGAAAACTAGTTATCCTCATCTTGCTACATTGCATCAGGATTTTACAGACAAGAAAAATTCAAACACATGCCCAAGACTAAAATTCTTCTCATGATGATAGCTTTTAACCTCAATCACTTCAGAGTTTATTTCCTCCTCTTTCAAAATTTGCACAGAGTACCTTCTATTATGGTACCATAGCACCTTTTAAGCACACTTGGATGCCTCAGCCTTATTCACAACACATACTCTTTGACAAAGCTGATGAGAAAAAGTCCTGCAGTTTTCCTTCCTTAAAGTAAACTCTCTGTCATTTAGTTTCAAGCCATGTAGATCAATCTTTTCCTTTTGCTCGCATCATCCTCAAAAATTAGTATCTACACAGACTCACGGTTAACAGTGTATTTTCCCTGAACTCTTATGTTTTGGAAATATTTTTTAACTGCAAATATAGTTGAAACAAGCATATGGTAGAAACCACACTTAGATTTAAATTGGTTACATTAAGAAAAAAACAGAAGAGAGAAGTTCTGCCATTTGCTCACAATTAAAAACTGAAAACTTGCATCAACACAATGGCAAAAGAAACATCTCCATGCCAGATGTAATCCTATTTTCTTTTTCTTTCCTTTTTTTTTTTTTTTAAATAATTCACCAAAAACCTGTACACGGACATTAACACTTACCCTGAATAAGAGTGCACTCTGCCTCACTTAAGCCCTTTGGCAGATCAGAAATCAGCCTCTGAGGTTAGGAGGTAGCTGAGTAACAAGAAGCAATGGGTTTAAGAACACTGTGCAACAACGTAAAGTTTGGAATCCAGGATGCGAGCGCGGTCAGGGGAACTTTGGAGCTCCAGCTGTCCCTCCCTGGGGTCCTCCCTAAACTCTTCAGGGTCTCTAGCTCTCTGATGGTCTATGTCTCAGGCTCTGAGTTCTGGCATCAAATTTGATGCCTAAATTTAGACAGTTGATTATCACTCATGGTAACCACTAGTACAAAAAAAAAAAAAAAAAAAATTATTCCAGCTTTTCCTTAATTTCGCTCTCAAGTCTCCTTGCTCAGGAAAGCACAATTCACCCCCAGACTGAAATCCTTTTGTTCTTTGGGATTTAGGTTGCAGGTTGCTGTTACAGGGTTAAATTCAGAAAACTGTTGAAAACAATCAGTTTATCACCCACAAGCATTTTTGGTAGGCTGTGCTATAAGGCAGTCAAATTATATACTTAAAAATTGATTTTAGCATTGCTTTGGGTGCAAACACTCTCAACTTCCGGGTAAGCTGACAAATCAAGGAACATTGGAAATGCAAGCACACATTACCACTGCATTGGTGGCAACGAACATACTATGAGGTTGGTTGGTTTGTTTGTTTTTCCAGGTAACAGGGAAGAACAATTTTAGAGGAGAACAAAATATACATTTGGACAGAATACTGTAAGTTGGTAAAAAAGAGATTTACCATAAATCACTCACAGTTACAGTCATCATTTTATATTCTGCTCCTTCATATAAAAATGCTGACTATGATGGGGAAAAAAGCTGTCTATCAAGTGTGTATCAAACTGTCAGCTGTTAAAGGCCACACCAATGACAATTACTCTGCTGTCTGCTTCCAAATTACACTTGCCTGGACAGACGAATTATTTTCTCACCTGCATGTGCCCCAAAATATTTTTTTAGAGCTCTGAGTAAATCACAGCAAAATTTCAAGTCAGAGTTGAAACAAAACACCATGAATACTATATACATACACACATACAAATATGAAATTGCACTTCAGCACAGGCAATTCTTGGCTGGAAGATCTCTGTATAGTCACAACAAAACCAACCACAACTTAAACCAGAAACTCAGAATGACTTTTAAACTGGTGCTGTCATGAAAGAGTTCAGGTACTAGAAACAAAATATTACAAACAGGATATTAATTTATATTTAAATATAGGAAAGGTCATTAATATATGCCTATTTTTCATCTTTTTATCAGAGAAATTTCATGTTGACAGGTATACAGACAGTTCTGCCAGTCAGCACTTTTTGAGAGCTCTAAGCAGCGTGGATAAATTTGGTCACCTTCAGATTTATTGCTCACCACCACCTGAGGCATCATGTAATGGTTCTGCCATGTACTTAAAATGCAGCTGACAAGCTTGTACGTTTTACCTTGTGATAGGACGGTACCACTTTTTTATTTTTTTAAATATGCAATGCTCTGACAGTGTGACTTCTATGTTTAAAGCTAACTCAAATTGTATTGATAGGTGCTATTATGAGCAATTTCAGATCTACAGCTATCTGTTCTTTCCAAAGTGCATACGGCACTTTTTAAATTCCCAAGGATACATGATTAGATTAATGAACTAGGATGCTGTAACAGTTAAGACAATTGACTTAAATCTATAAACAGATGAAAATCCATTTCCAACAAGCTCTCTCCTTTACATATTAGCCCAGTGCAGAACAAAGTATTTCCCTATCACTCTAAATGAGATGTACTTTTTCTTACAAAGAAAAATAAAAGCAAGTGCCTACCCAGTAAAACCTTTAAGCAGAGATTGTCTTGGGGTGGTGTTCTTCAGTGCCGTAAATTTAAAAATAATTATTTTCTCTAGTTGCATGTGCTATGACATATTAACTCAGATTTCAGTTACAAAGCACAAAAACTGTTCTCAAAGTTTTTATGACCAGAATGAAATTTCTTTGGTGTTGTCATTGTCAGAAACGGTCCCTAATGAAACAACTAAGGAACACCTACAGCTTTTGCAGTTTCAAAGATGGACATGTAAGACTCACCTACGTACATTATTTCAGTAATAATTTAGATTCCATTTTCAGGATCAAAATCAACATCCATATGAAGTTAACCACTTATGTTAAGGCACTAGGACATACATGTACTTACAGAAGATGTACAAGTAATGCTGCTACTTTCTCCCCATTTCAAAATTTCTCTCAAAGTTTCCAGCTGAAGGACAGGACTTCAGTTTGGATCTTAATCAAGTACTCTTTTCTTACACTTAAGGTCACAACATACGTCAGACCTAGAGTAATTTCAGTATCTTCACACTCTATCAACATAGTGTTCCTATTTTCAGCTCCTCATGAGACAGACAGGGCCCCTGCAGTTACTGGAGTGCTGGGAGCACCATGATTCCACTCCAAAGGTCTTGGCTGCAGGTACCACATGGAAGACACCAGGCAGAGGAAAAGGAGCTGCAGCAGAATCCTTCTGGCACAAGGATTAATCACCTCACAACAGGGAGTTGTGAGATTTTTCCCCAACCCAAGCTCTAGCAAAATATGCAACTCCTATCCTTGTTGGGCAGACTAATTCGGAGCTTTGTGAGAACACACTGGCTATCACCAACAGGAATCAGCACCTCCCACTACAGGTCAGGCTCTCTCTTATTCTTGTCCAGGTGAAACATCTTTGTGTTCAAACCATCATTGTGCATCTACTGACTGATGCACAGCCTCCAACTTCCAGCTTCAGACACATGATTAAAAAGTAGAGCAGCTTCACACTTTTTTTTTTACGTATCATTTCGGGGGGGGAATTGTGTTATATTAGAATTTCCCTACATACACGCAAAGGTTTGTGGGTTTTGTTGTTGTTGTTGTTTTGGGGGGAGGGGGCTGGGTTTTGTGGGTTTTTTTGTTTTGTTTTTTTTAATGTAATCTCCTTCAAATGGCATTCAGATGTCAATGGAAACTAAACTTTAGATATACTTAAAAACACCAGTTGTCTGAGTCATCCAGCTTGCTGGACACAGTAAAAAGCATTCATCTTACTAAACAGACTGGGTTTTTTAAGCTGAATATTATCTGTAGTTACTGCATTTAAATCAATCATTTTAGGCTAATATATCCTATAAGATTTTAAAACTAATAGATCTCAGACTCTTGCACCTCATTTTTATTCACAGGTTGAAAGGAGAAAATAAGCATTTCTTCTATTTCAATTCCCAGCCCATTTCTCAACTTCAAATGAAAAACTTAATGAACTGTACTAGGTGAATAAACTGACACAAAGAAAATATTCTGTGCACCTGCAAAAGAGGCCACTCTGCCAAAAGCTGGTTTAGCACTACAGCTAACATCAGTTACAGGTGCTTACGCAGTCACTTTTCCACAGTTCAACGGTTTCATTTTCTTTAAAACTTTGGCAGCTAAACTTCACAGCTTGAATATCACTTTGGTAGCATTTTATTGCTAGTAGTAGTACAGTAAAATACTTTTCTGAATATTTTAATGATATTTTAAAGGAGTATCACAAAGTACAGCATCAGTAAAGGTTTTAGTAATATTTAAATATGACCTGTGTTTTATATAGCTCATCTAAATTAAGAGCCTTTTCTGTTTTGACCCTTCCTTAAAAAAGAAGTCTTACTGTGAATATTTTCTATTCTGGTTACGGTAAACTAGTTTTAGTCTAAAATTTCAAACTTCTTCCTGACAATTTTAAAAGATATTGGATAAAATAGTGAAACCTTCTGAACTTGACGGTTTCTGGGAAGTTTCAAGGAATGGTACCATACGAGCAGCTGTATTGGGTCCACCTTGCCCATTATCCCACATCTAACAGTGGTAGCAAGTACTCAGGGAGAGGGCATAACTGAAGTGGTGCATCCTACCAGCTTGCAAAAAAACATGTTTGGAAGATTTTCAAATTAGAGTGGCATATAGACCATCATATTTTAACAGTTACTGATGAGCCACCTCCTGTGAATTTGTCTAATTCTCCTATAACTCATTGATTTTTGGCCTGTAACACTGTATTACACAATTTAGTTGAACACTTCATAAAAAAGTTAGTTTAGGGTTGTTCTGCTTTGTAATCTGTTAAACAATGGTTTTGTTCAATACTCCTAGATCTTATGTGTTGAAGAAAGTGAATAATCATTCCTTATTAATCTCCCTTAATATTTAAAATGGTAAAATTACTATTTCTGTAGAAAAGTTAAAAAAGGACTCAGTCACAGAGGGTCACTTGTCCCTTTCTGTAGGAGGGCTAAGAAGAGATGACCAAAATAATCTGCAGGATTCATTTTTCTACTGAACGTACTATATCCATTCTTTTACTTTATGTCTACAGCAAACAGACTTCCCTCTAACGAAGTAATGAGTTAAAAGAAGGCAAAACATAAATCAACAGCCAGTGTATCTATGGGAAAATTGTGCAACATATTGGAAGGGAGGTACATCTTTTGCCAACTATGTTCAGGAGCAGTAAATACACAACTCTCCATTTTACTTGGCTGAGATTCTAGATATCTGTTGTGAGAAACAATCAAAATCTGAAGTGGCACTTCAAAGTAAAGAGGCAAAAAAATTAACTATCAACTAAGGCTCTTGAAAGAGTAAATTAAATAGAAAGCAATGAGAAAGAACTACATGGCAACAGGCAAACTGACTGAATAGCTTAACTGTTATTTGTAACTTCTTAATGATGACTTTCTTAAAGATAGGTTCATCTATATACTGGAACATGTTCATATGAAAGCAAACAATCAGTAGCGAAAACATATTGCAAAAAATGTGTCAAACTATAGAAGTTTGGTTTCTTCAGGGAAGAAAAAGAAAAGGGTGATCTACTACCTCAAGAGCTTTAATTGAGGTCTTTGGTTTTGTGGGGTTTTTTGTTTGTTTGTTTTTAACTTGAACAATTTCAAACTATCAATCAGCCAAGCTTAGCAGGCTCATTTTCAACCTGAAATACACATTTTGCCATATTGCCTCAAAGCTAATACAGCACACAGTACTGTAGAGATTTATAAACACACATACACACTCCTTTGTACTGACAGAAATTGCACTATAGCCTTCCAGTCTAATACTACTATAGCATTTCAAAACCTTCAGCTGCAAATACTGAGCTTACTAAATGGATTAGTCTGTTTCTTTTTAAGAGATACTACCTCTGAAACTAGCTATGCATTATAACAATATACAAATACTCAACAGAAACAGCAACATCACAAAATCAGTAAAATGGACAAAAATCTTAGGAAAAACACTGACATCAAATAAAGCATGTCAAAAAGCAGCACTGACTTTTGTAATATATTTTATTCCATCATTCTAAGTCCCGTTCATCACCATCCCCCAAAACCTTCCCTGAGGCAATAAAAGGCTGAAAATGAACATCTCAGCTAGACAGCTACTGCAGGAAAATGTGTAACTTGTGATGGAAAAATATTTTTCTCCCTACTTAACATACTTTCATGGGGATACCCCCTTGCTCCAAAGTAAGGCAGATTAAACCATGTGCAAAGGGAAAAGAAACAAGTGGAATAATTGATGAGAAACAATCTTTGGGGAAATCAGAGGTAGAAGGGCTATTAAAAAGGGGTTCTTTGGTAACCAGCTATGCACATAAATTTATTACCTACACTACTACTAAATTCTTGGGTATGGGGAAAGGAAGAAAAGACTGGCTTGCTTTCTAAATGGGCAATCCAAAGACAGAGAAATACATAGAAATCGTGTATACATATTTGTATATATTTACAGAAAGCATTACTGTACTCTTTTACTGCAGTACAAAGATAAACTTAAGCTTTGGTGGTGCAAAGCTCATTTCCATGAATCAAGGACAACTAAGTAATACCATGCTCAAGTCATGAGGTCAAAATATACCAAGCCTGATTCTGACTGAAATGAAAAGTTATCTTCAAACCTTTAGCTTGCCTGAGAACAGAAACCATTTGTTTTACGAACACAAGTAGACTTTAATTGATCATCACAATTCTTTTAAACCAGATTAAACTGAATGCTGCAAAGGAGAAAAAAAAAAATCTATCAAGTACAGTATCATCCTCACAACACCTATGACAAACAGCACAGTACAATATTTGGTATCACAACTATGAGAGCAGCCTTCCAGTGCAAAGAAAGAGAATATAGTAGTATTTGCTTAAGGAAATAAGCAGTATTCCCTCAAACCACAGAAGGCAGCAAGCACTTCTATAATGCATTTCTTTTGAAAATTAGCAATTTCAAAATGTTAATTTTCCCTGAATCATACAGGACAGAATTATTATATGCATGTAGTACACTCAGTGTACTGACAAACGTCAGAACACTCAGCCAATAAACTGACATTGCAAGATTAGGATAAACAGGATAGCTTTTATGTAAGAAAAAGCATCTTTCCTACTTACTGACACAGCATGTATGCTGTATACAAGCATTAGCAACATTTTGTTCACCAGATGAATAGTTTCAGTTCATATCTGTTTTCATAACTTCTAAAAAACATAATCACGTTGTTTCCTCTGTATTTAAAAAAATATGCTGTCTGTATATCCACAGTATCTCAACACCAGCCTGAAAGAGGACTAACCAAATATATGCTGTTAAACGCCCCCAAGCCTACTTACAATGGTCCCACTTCAAAGCAGACAAGAAAAAGAATGAATTCTTTCTGAGCTCTGAAGTCTGAACACAGAAAACAGACTACATCCGTACCCGGGAGGTAACAATTTAAGTTCTGTCAGGCCTATCAAGGGAGGAACTTCCAAAGACTCCTGGAAGAAACCTTGAAGTCCAAGGGAACTGAAGGCAAATAAAGACACTGCCAGTGGAAGCATCTCTGTTGACTGACTTAGCAACCGAAACACATAGGGCCATTCAAAATAAAGGAGTGCTTTGAACAACCCCATGAAGCACGATTTAAGCTAGAGTAAGCCCCAAACCACAGGAATATATTACGCTGATAACGTATATTCTTCATCTGAAGGCCCTGAAACACCTTCAAGGAAATTCCGTAAGAGTACAAGTAACCTTTTCCAAATGTTGAAAAGACATGGCCATAACACCAATGACTGCCTCAAAATGGAAAAAAATCAAAACTTTCTAGACTAGTACTGTTGTTATCCTGTACTAGACCTACTGAGCTTTCCCAGGTAGCACAATCTGTTTTCAGGAAACAAACATCCACTGCGAAGACACTACATACAATATCCAGAACTGAAAGAACTGACTGTTCAAAAGCACTAATGCCTCAATATTGCTTGAACTTCAACTATCATTGCCATTTGTAAGCTTATTTTAGGAGAGAGACTGTAATCAGCCATTCCAACCATCATTTGCACCCAAGTCTTCCACTTGCCTAGAACACTGATCAGATGGGGGGTGGGGTGTGTGTATATATATATGTATATATAAAAGAAGAAAATCTTGTTTTCAGAGATTTGCTATAAAGCAAAGGCATGCAAAATTTGAAATACCAAAGTAAAATATTTTCTCACTGAAAGTAAGACACTTGCCCTACTTAGCAGTGAAAGTTTCCAAAGGGAGAAGTTAAATTCCTGTAGTTTACAAAATAATTTTATAACCCACTATGAATAACTGTTTAACCAATTATTTTTTTATCTAACCTCAATTTTAACTCAACACTAATAAGGGTATAAATTCATTAAGCAGCTAAATTGTATTGTAATAGCCAAAGTAACCTAATTGTATCTGCTTCCCATAATGCTTGTAACTTAGAAAACAGCTTTAGGAATCTTCAACCTGATTCCCAAAGAGAGAAAGAGGAAAGAATAATTAAAATAACAACAACAAACCAATACCATAGAGGTAATCTACACAAACCTCGCTTTTTTCCCTACCTTAGTATTCAGAGATGACAAGTATCACCAAATACTGTCTGTCTTCCTCCAGGCAAAATTGTGACTACTTAACACCAAGGAAAGGAGCAAGAGAAAAGCAACAACTAAGTTTGTGTGCACTTGACCATTATCTATTGAATAAAGCAAATGAAACACTGAGCCAGCCATGAAGGCATTTCCAGCTCAAAGTGACATGTCCATAAAATGGATCCTCCATAAATAAATTAGTTTTCTCCTTCCTGCCCATGTGGACTCAAAAAGAAAAAACAAATTGACATCCCAAAAAAAACCCAAAAGGCAAACCTCTTACTCCTCTTTTCCTGTTCCACTACCCACAATGCAGGGAAACCACTAGAAATGCACTTAACAGTTTACTGTTCTAAAGAGCCAGTATGGGTGCACAGAAAATTACAAGATGGCTTATAAGGGCCAGCAGAAGTACCAACATTCAAACTCAGACAGTTCAGCTAGTTTAACTGAGAAGTCTTATAAAGAAATTGAAAAATCTTCTACTAAAAACAAAGCACCTGTACCAGCATGTTACGTACTTGGACAGTTATAATGACACAGTAGTGTTTTTATTATTAAAAAAAGGAACACTTCTGAAGTGACTGTCTCACATTCTGCAGGAATAGCTAACTTACAGTTGAAACTAATAATCACACAAAGCATTCCTTATAGATTAGCGGGCTATGAAGAAGCACGCTATCACTGGACATTAGTAATAGCCTGCAGGCAACTGCTTAAAATATCATGGATGCACCAGTTTCATAAGCAGAAGATTACTGGTGGGTAACTATCTATTTGGAAAAGACTTATTAAAAACCCTCTAGTCTGAAGTTGGTAAACATCTAAAACAAAACATTTTGAAAATATTTTAGGAAGATCACATCAATCAATTGCCCATTAGCTGCTACCATACAATTGTGTTTTACCACTCTACATTGCTACTTCACTTTTAAAAATTCTAACAATAAACATGTTTGTATTCAAAACCTCAAACTATTAGCCAGAGAACACTAGATAGGACTATTTGCACATACTGTTGGTATCCCTAATATACATAACCCCATCCATCACAGGCTCTCTAAAGATCTTAACACACTGCACAAGAATGTCATCCACTACACCAGCAAAGCTACCTTTAAGATGAAAGACTGCTTAATCATTCATCAGCAATGGAACAGCAGTTTGGAACAGGAAATAAGGGCAATCAGTCAACAAAGCCTGCAAAGGTAAGTCCCTACTCTGCAAAGTCTTCTCAGCTACCACCTCTGGTCAAAGAGAAATATTAGGACATGATATACTCAAAAACCAAACCAACACACACACACATTCAAAACCAATGCCAACAGAAAACAGTGCTAGTTAACCCAGTCATTACTCTACTACCTACATACAGGCATCTCCGAATATTTCATCATTCCAAACACTTGTTAGTTTACTAGTTATTGCATCAATTAATATACTCACACACAATTTGCCAAAAATCCAACATAATACATTTTGTTGCTATAAAGATAAATGATCAACAACAGTAACCAGACAAAGTGTATCTATCCAAATGCCATTTTATTAGAAAACAAAACCCACCATCTGTGCAGAATAAAAGAAATAAGTGTAAGGGACTTTGATATACCTATTTTTAAAAAAATGTTACAGCATCACAATTTATCCATTCAAAATAATTTTTTCAGATTATACAAGCTCAGACCAAAGAAGTTTACCTCCATTCAATTTTTCAAATGTAGATCACAGCTACTTAAGCATTTAGTTGTCCGAATCATTCTTCACAAATTGTTGCGACGCCCACATCATGAGCGTACTCTAGGAAGATCTGCTCACAAGAAACAGATTCACAAGACAAACTCTCTCTGCTGCCAGTTCAGCAACAGTGTCTCAATGTTCTCTACTTACCCACAGAAATACCAGAATCAGTAGATCATTTCTTTAGTGTCAAACAGCTGACTGGACATATTAAATGGTTGCATGCTTCTCTAAATTTTGTAATGTGTATATATATTAACAGCTGCTTCATTACAATTTGTATCATACAATGAAATGTATTCTTTACCCAATCACATTTTCTGTCAAATGGGGATTTTTTTTATTTTTACAACACATCTATATTTATTTCATTGTCAACTGAAACACATACATGGAGATTTTCAGTATTAACAGTTCTTTTTTATTTTGATAGGAGAAACTGAGTACAACTAACAAATCCCTGCCATCATTGATATTCTTTGGCATTATAGAGTTATTGATGAAAAACAGAAAGGGAACTGGAGGTGTAACTGAACCCAAAGCCCCTCTGCAGAATCTACTTTCAGTACTCTTCTGTTCACTACACCAAAAAAGACAAGATACTTGAAAGATGTACACTGAATGTAAACAAAATAAGCAACATCTCTTCTTCAGGTTTCTACAGTGATGCAGCATTACTTGTCCAACACATCCAAACAATGAAGACAGTACTGGTACTTCTCAAAAAAGTATAGTCATAGGGTATGCAAAAATACATGCGACATCATCATTAGGTTTTCATTTACATCCACATGGATAATGGCAGGTTTCAACAGATATTACATCTCCCAAATATAGAAAAAGTAAACTGTAGAGAAACAACTGCTTGACCCTGTCACTGTTTTCGTCATCATGCTTAATAGGAAAACACCGGGATGCAAACCCCAGTATCAAATTGAGACCTATGTACCTAACAGAACTGAATGACTATGTTTCCCTCAGTAATTCCAGCCCTGACTATCAGAAAGTTCAGTTAAGCCTTTTCAACTGTAAGGAACTATCAGGTATTGCTTACTTTGCAGTCTGAATTCCGACACTGTCAGCAACAACATCTGATAATCCAGCTCTGTGGGGGAAGGTGCTCAAGTATGTTTGTACCTCACCTTATGTTATGGACACAGCAGATACTGTGTTCATAAACAAAGTCTTCCTGCATTTTTCATAAATTAAACATAAGAGCCCACAATTTCATCTGTCTGAAAACAATGAGTTCACTTTAAAGGTAGAGATGCATTAATTTCAAGGAAAAGAAAATAAATAGCTGAATAATTTCCTGAACTGTTTTAAGAAGATATGTGCCAAGTATTAAGTAATTTGATAATAAATAAAACAACAAGCTTACTTTTTTTGACCTAAAATTTTGCCAGTATGTAGAACTGATGTAAGATATAAGGTACTTTTAGCTTTCAAGTCAAATACAAGATTGCTTTTACTCTGGCTCACTTTCAAAGTTACAGGTGACAAAAGGCAAAATAAGGGTAACTAACTACATAATGGACATACGATTTCAGACAGAATTGAGCTGATCAGTATTGTAAAGAGTATCAACCACTAAAAAACCTGAAAGAAGCAACCATACAATAAAAAATATTTCCCCCATCATTGCCATCTCTATCTAGCCAGTAAAGGCCTTAAGACTTGGTATACCATATGATTAACTTAACTGGATCAAAGATGCAATTTATAAAAAAGAAAAAAGTTTGAAGGCAGTATCGCGAGTGCCTTTTCTAACATCAGTGCCAATTCTCTCATGTTTGAGAAGAGCGGCATTTAGTTTCCTGTACTTATTAAGCATCAAGCTCTAAGTATTCTGAGCAGAGCATTAAATGGACATTATTTCTAGATAAAACCGTGGATCTGGTTTCATAGAATACAAAACATCTGCCAGAAATTAACAGGCAAAACTGTTCCATCTGACAATTTATATAGCAACATATTCCCTGCACTTCATCCCTAAAGGCATTCTGCAAGAAAAACTCTAAAAAGCACATGACAGTTCTTGAAACACAGTTCTACCATGGAAAGCAACTTGCTTGCTATGTATATATTTAATCATAACCTTGCTCCCAAAGAATGAACACCTATTTAAAATTATTATTAATTTCAGCTAGCAAGTGTAAGACAATTCAATAATTAGACAGGGAGTCAAACTACTGTGGCTCATGCATCAATGATATTGATGCAATCAAATTGTCCTCCTTTTTCTCCATTTACTTTTCAATTTGCCTCTAGTGGAAATAGGGACGTAATTTAAGGTCCAAGAACTCGTACAGGAAACAAAGGCAAAAATTAAGTCTAAAGAACTGTAATTCATGATGTAAAATCCAGAAGAAAAACCAACTAAATTTCAGAACGCAGACTGAGTTTATAGGACAAGTAGAAAATATTTCATTTGCCTTGTAAAATAAAACAATCTGAAAAGATAACCATTGAGACAAACACATTATATTTATGTTGTCTATTTTAAGAAGCAAGCACCCATTTAAACTTCACTATATATTAGTATTGCCCTGAAAATGAAATAGAACCCTAATTGGCTGCTCTTCTAATGTTATGTTTCTTTTCTTTCATACTCTATAGTAGAAAGATTCCATAAATACTATGAAAACTGAACTACCTGGTAGCTTACTGGTGAGCTCAAGAGCTCTAGCATTTAATGGTTTTACATGAAATGGTGTGAGGTTGAAATATTGCTCTCCAACCCTCAATTTACATACAACAGTATGCTAGACAAACCACTTTCAATGACTTCCCCTCCCCCCCTCCCCAAAAAATAGGGCTCAGAAGTATACAGAGAACAATCTCTACTTTCTGAAAAATGCTAAAGTGTGTTTACACAGTGTTAAAAATATGCAAAAAATGAAGTGGCAAACCATTCAACCATTGGAACTTCAGCCACAAACTTTTCCATACCTCATGATCACAAAAAACACAGCTCAAATACAAGTTATGGCAAGAATAAGTATTTTCACAAGATTTTTAGGTATACTTAGACATTCCTGTGTGTCATTAAACATGGAAAGAGATTTTTTTTCTATATTCTAAAATATAGAAAAAACAGAAGTGATCCATTAACACAGAAATTTGAATCTACATTTTTTCATACAGCTTGAATTTCAGTAGTTTCTACATCAGGCACAAAAATGAATGCAGACTTCCATTAGAAGTTAAGTTACACAGCCTCATCCAGTGAGCTTTATTAGAAACTTTATTTTAGCTCGTTATTTCTGCTAGTCAGCCTTTTCCTTCGAAAATGCAATTAAAATAAACAGACAAGTGAAGATTCTATTTCTGAAGTTGTAATAGCATGACAATAGCACAACTAGAGGTAGTACTTCTATCCTGCTCCACCAGTCTGGTCCTGAAGGTCTACACCCTGTGGAAGGGACCCATGCTGAAACAGTTCGTCAGGAACTGCAGCCCTTGGGAAGGACTCACTTTGGAGAAGTTTGTGGAGGACTGTCTCCTGTGGGAGGGACCCCTTGCTGGAGCAGTGGAAGAGTGTGAGGCGTCCTCCCTCTGAGGAGGAAGGAGCAGCAGAGACAACATGTGATGAACTGACCACAACCCCCATTCCCCATCCCCCTGTGCCACTGAGGGGGGAAGGCAGAGAAAACTGGGAGTGAAGTTAAGCCCAGGAAAAAGGTGTTAAGATTTGGTTCTATTTCTCATTACCCTACTCCGATTTGATTGGTAATAAATTAAATTTCCCCAAGTCAAGTCTGTTTTGCCCATCACAGTAATTGGCAACTGATCTCTCCCTGTCCTTAACTCGACCCACAAGCCTTTCATTATATTTTCTCTCCCCTGTCTAGTTCAGGAGATGAGTGACATCTGGAATAGCGTCCAGCCAGGGTCAACCTGGCTCTCCTGAGCAACACCTCTACTGAGCATTATTCATTTGCTAAATGTTGCCAGTGTACAACTGCTTTACAGGCAGAGAGTAAGAGGATTCAACTCCAATCTGTTTTTAAAAGCTTCTATATCTATCCAATACTTTCTTGGACTGAGAACTTAGCCTGCTCTCAGTCCAAGAAAGTATTTCAAACTGCTTTATGTTCAATGTACAAGACTCTAGCTTTTTAAAACTGGAAACCACTGTCTCAACTCTTGGCCTTCCAGGCCCGCTGAAACAACACAGGGGACCAGAGTTGCAGTACTTCACATAGTATCCTCTGATATAAGGGGGGAATTAAGCAGAAACCTCTCCTAATCACAGTTTGCTCACCTGAAAGTCAGATAGGCAAATAGATTCTGCTGTGCAACTTCTTCAAAGGCAGAGCTGAGCTGTTTGCAACCAGCACCTCCTCCTTTCTAACTCCTACCCCCCAAACAGGGTACTAGCTCAGACAATCAGTATAAGTATTTGCACACAGCAGTTTTACACTCATTGAACCCAAGTTCCTCAACAAAAATGCTGACTTTTTATTCAATAACTTTACTTGAAAATACTTTTCATAGGTTTCACTTCTAAAGGATTGTCAGCAACCTACCCTGTCAAGGAAAGGAGGGGAAAAAAAAAAAAAAAAAAAAAAGAGATCTCCTCTGTATGGATAGGCATAAAATACAGCAGGATACAAAAGGCTCACGTGCAAATTTGCCAGGCTCAGTTGCAGTCTTCAGCATCAATTGTTCAGAAGTCCAACTTTTGTCATTACAATTGTCTTCACTGAATCACAAGGCAAACAATGGGGTCCCAAAAATTCTTTAAATACCTAGTCAGACCCCAGACACACTCACAAAAGAAAAAAGAAATAAGCCCTATATATTGGTCAAAAAAATAAAAAATAACCATGCAAAGATATACATACCCAGTTTTAGGGCAGAAGGAGTCACTTCAATCTCACCACCAATCGGCTGAAAGGCAGCCAGCTGAGCCGCTACTTCTGTCTCAAAAGAGTCTGGGCTATTTCTGTCTGTCAAATTGCCATTGGTGCCATCATTCTTACGGTGAGTTTCTTGCTCATCATAAACAGCAATCAGCTATCAAAACAAAAGATAAAACAGTTTGTATATTTAAGGTACTGGTTTGTATATTTAAAGTTTGGGTTTTTTAAAAGCAAAATTTATCCTTGAGACTACAAAAATAACAGAACAACTAACAACAAACATACAGATTTAGGAAAGTACATGCATTTGTGTTTAAATACATTGAGTTCAATATGAATTAAGTATGTGGTTCAAAACACAGAATAGCATTTAATTCTTGGGAGTGGAAGGTGTTATTTTAAAAATTTTTAGTGCTACTGACTGACACACTGCCCAAAGGTAACACAACCATGGAAGCTGTACTGAGCAAGTAGATACATGTTTTATTTATAAGTACATAATAATTACATTCCAAGGACAAGATACATCCAAGCACAGTCACAGAGTCTCTACCTACCACATATCTACCATCTTGTATCAGATGCATTGTTTCTGAAAACTGTCCCACTGACTCTTCCACAACTCCAGGCACACAGGAAGGTCAATATTAAACAACAACAGATTGCAAAATCTGATGTCCAAACTCACATTAATGTTAACAGGAAAGTGATAAAAAACACCAGAAAAATCTTTTTTTTGCCTCAGCTAGCCTGGTTCTTCCTTTTGGTCCCTACTAATAGAAAGTGATCAGATAACGTGTATACAGCTTCATCAACAAGAGCACGCAAAAGAGCGAAAGATCTTGAAGTGCTTCTAAGGAAGAAACTGACATTTTCAGGTCTTCCACTCATTTATAATTTGGTTGCTAGAAATGTGTCAGCTTATATTTACCAATGCATTTTTCAGACATACAAAAGCGCTTAAATAATTAGGTAGAAAACTCACTCTCCTTTTCCTTACGGAGCCTGTTTCCTTTCCATGGCCACACAAATAGCTCTTACACATACAATTTGTTTTTTATTTATCCAAAGCATAACAGAAAGATTAATTCCGGTATAAAAGCCAAATCTCTTTGCAACTTATTCCTGCACTGCAGGGAAACTACCCAGGTGTTCACACTGCATTCATCACCAAGCCATCGCTACACACAACCCCACAACTACATGCAGCTAAAAAGGCTGCCATAGTGCCAGATGCCAACAGACTAGGACAATTTTCTCCAGTATCGAGAAAAAAAAAACCCTATGATGTCTTCTGTTTGTTTCTAAAATGACTATTCATGTTATTATGGAAGCCCATCACAATTCCAGAAGTTTCACAACTGTTGCCCAAAAGGTTTGCTTTCTCCATCTCACTTTTGCTATGGAAACTTAATATTTAAGAAAGAGGCTATTACTAATGAAGAGGAAATTTGAGACTGTGTAGGACCACAGCACCAAAACCACTTTAGAGAGTAGTAGGATATGAAGTCCACCTGAGTATTTGCAGTGTAGACTAAAGGGAGCTCAGCTGTGATTTGATGGGAATAAACAAGAGAATTCCTCAGCTGGACTAAGCTGAGTTTCCCCATGGTTTCACATAGCATATTAAATAATATAGCATATTAAATGCTATATTATATATATAGCATATTAAATGCTATATTACCTTGTAATACTCTACAGTTACTGCCCCAGAGACCAAAACTGGGGATTAGCTCAAAAAAATTGGACAAATTGATGCAAAAGACCAGCACAAACTGTTAAATGGAAACACACAAGCGCTACCTCAGACTCAAAAGCCCCTAAAATATGTAGTAGTAAAAACCAGGAAGGTAAACCAGGAGAACACTGCTGTTATAATTACCCTATTTCTATATGCTTTCTTCAAGTATTCTTCACTGGTCACCAGAGACCAGAGCAGCAATCTGGCCCTGCACTGCCACTCTTGCAGGCTTACATATATTATGGTATTATTACATATTTGGGTTTCTAAGCACTATAAATTTCCCCTATTCCCCTGCATTTTGAATGAAACTTTAGCAGAAACAATAATAGAATATTATTTTAACAGACAAAAAGGTCCTGGGCAGACTTCAGATACCTGTACGATATGGTAGCTTACCTATCAGCCAAGCCCAGAAAGGCAAAATGCCTTACGGCTACACCAAACAATTGCACGGCGGCCTTCCCGGGACGGCTGCACCACCACCTGAGGCAAGCGGCCATGACTCGTAGTCACCTGGTCACGTACCCACCGCCCCTTTTCAAGGGGGCCCGTGCGCGCGGGCCAATCAGGGAAGAGCAGGGGGCGGGGCCTGTGTAACGGCGCGGCCGGAGCGGGCAGGAGCCAGGTGCAAGGCGGCAGCAGGCGAACACCTGCGATACAGCCCGGCAAATGGCCGCGAGGCTTTGAGAGCCGGAGAGGCCTCGCGCTCGTCGGGAAGCAAGGCTTAACGGCCGTCGTCCCTCGAGCCGCCTCAGTGAGAAGCCTGCGGTTCCCTAGTCTACACCTAGGCGCTATTCTGACAGATCAAAAACCCAAGGAAAATGCGTTTCTTTACAGTATGGAACACACCATTAAGTAAGTAACATGATCGAGAGGTAAACTCCCATTTTTTAATGTGGAAAGGAGGTACTTCCAGTACTGCATGTGGAGGCAGCAAAGATGCAATGTCTTTCCTCACCAATGAGGTAAACAGCCATTTGTCTTCTAAAATGTTTACTCAGGAGAAAACTCCTTGGGATGCAGTTGCAGGAGCACCTTATCAGTGGCAATTCTAACATAAATACACTGCTAATCAATCAATGCATTATAAATATCAGCTTCAGCCTTTCAAAGGAAAGGAATACAATTAAGGTTATGTAAATTAACTATTCAAAAATAATTGTAGTAATTGACTTCCCATTTCCAATACGGAAAACTCTTTAATTGGAACAGACTGCAAGTCTCTTCTGATGGAAAAGAATTTCAGGACACATTAAGAAATCCCCCACAAGCATATCATGAAAACAACAACATTGTTTGCAACATTAGTTTTTTCTTTACCCGTCAAGATTTATAAATACTGTGAGTTCAGTAGGTCAGCCAATTATTTATTTATTTAAAAAAAAAAAACAAACAAACCACCACATCAAAATATTACTCTAGATATTTGTAAACTGTACTCTGTTGTGGTTTTGGACACCTGCTGCACTTAAGCATCTTTCAAAGGTTAAAGAACATTAATATTTACTGTAAAAGATGTCTGTGTATTTCTATATAGGTAAAATGGTTCTAACCCCAGTATTGTTTTAATCTCTACTAACAACCTACCAGTTACCTAGACAATCAATGAATTATCAAAACTTAGCACTTATCTGTCATTTTTGATTACTAAACCCCTCCCTACTTATATTGATGTAGTCACAACATAAGGCAACAATCATGAACAGTGCTATTTTATTAGCATTTTTATTGATCATAAGTGGAAAATTCATTACAAGGCAACGCAGGCAAATCTTAACTTTGTATTGTGTCCTATGGTGCAACTCTTCCGATATTTTACTGATAACTCGATTGCAAAGCTTGCAGAAAATTAAAACAAGATTACGTAAGAATTAAGCGTCTACATTCCCAAACACAGAGCAACGCACACATATTCGATCAAGATCAACCCTCATATACAAAAAAGTGGGTAAACACCAACAGCGGACAATGATGTTACGGAGTGCCAGGGACCGAGTACAAAGCAGCAGCGTGTTTTACCCCAGGGAGCCACTGGCCCCAAATATACTGATGCAATGTTGCATTTAAAAATCCCCACAAGACAAAGTGTTCCCATATCCCTGTTCCCATGTGAAACAAAGTCATCCTTCCAAATTAAAATTGCAACAGTTTTGGTTTAGTGCTTACTAATTAAGCTCAATGAAATATAAACAATTTCGTGGAGTTTTGGAATTTCAAAGAAAAACTTCCCCACTTTTGAACAGATATCAGAACTTTGCCGATCTTGCTTTAAGGCACTTGTCTGTTAAACCAGAAACAGCTGACTTTCTGCTGTCCTATACACCATTTTAAATAAAAGGTTTCATAATTATTTCTCTCTTCAAACTACACTTTTGACAGCTAGATTACTGTTAATAAGGTTAAAAACTGTGTATTTTACTAGCTTTTCTGTACTGAATTAGAAAATAGACACCACTAATTCCTTTCTGACCCCAAACACCAGGCATGTACACAAGGTACTAAGGAAGAAATGGCAAAATAAAAGCTTGCTTGCAATTAAATTCATCAGCTTTCAATTACTGTCAGGATAAAATCACTAAGAGAAGTTCTCAGTCACAGGCTATATCAGCACGTGATTGAAAAGATGCAATTTTCAACAGTTGGAATGAGATATTCAAAACCACAAAAGGAAATTAAATGCTCAACTTGTATGAAATTTTTCATTCAAGTCAGATGGAAATTTTTCCTCTTAATTTTTTCACAATCAAAACCTTTATTATATTCTCTCACTATGGACAACAAAAGGTAGTAAAATTGTCCATTTCTTCAAGACATGTTTGTTTCCTGTTCAGATGCTCCCCTTTCCATGACTTAAAATGCTCATTTAAGAGAAAAGCCTATGGGTTTTTTAACCATATCTATACTTCTGACAGCAAATTTTCCTGTGGGAGTGATTATTAATTACTTAGAAAATGACATGGGGAAAAATACTCTCCCTTTTTTGGATCAATTAATAAAGACTGTTCACACAAAGCACTCACACCTCAACAAAGACCTGTCAGGACAGGTCAATGAATAAATAGCTCAGTGACTATTTCATGGAACTTTGTGACCTAAGGAGAAGCTATGACTCAAGCTACAGCAGAAAATGCAGTTCACAACAGCATCACATTACCTCATTTGTGATCTGTAGGACTAATCTTGTATTTATCCCTACACACACACACAACAAAGAGGTAGAAAGACACACAGTGTTTCTATATGTAACACACTGACACCAGAATACAGCAAAGTTCAAAATAAAATTTAAAACAAATTTAAAATATCAGAACAACTTCAATTCTCCCCAGGTGCTTGCACCTGCAAACCACCAGGCACAGATGGAGAAAGGCTGCAGTTGACAGCAGTCTACATCTGACCTATGCAAAATAAAGGAAAAGGAATCTTTTCCCTTTTTTTTTTTTTTCCCCTCCTTCCTTTCAGCAAGGATATGTGTTTGGCCAGGTCAGCTGTTTACTCCAGCCATCGAAGACACCCGAGCACCAGCACCAACACAAGATAAAGGCAAAGTTACCTCTTTAGCTAGCAATGTGCACCAGGCCATCTTAACCTCAAATTCTCACACCTACTTTGAAGCTGCTAGGGCCTGACTTGCCTCCTTCCCCTACCACTAGTTTCTACTACTCCTTCACACAAGTGCTACAACTTGCTAGATCCATGGTGTATCAGTTCAGGGAACTAAACCAGGAAAAAAAGCAACTCTCCATCCTCCAGCTGCTTCAGCTCTGTGAACCACACAAAGCAGATTTCTGTCAACACATCACTGGGTTCACACTTCCTTAGACTATTATTGTCTGTAATCCTGCAGTAGTGACATAGCTCTGCTTTAACGAAGATGGACCAATGTTTGTGCCCCACTCCCCTGACAGCACACCAGAGTGCTGTGCACATATATGTCGTGAAGTCTGAACACAACGGCAGGAACAACATTTCTGCAGTTCTCTCAAGTAGTTCACCTTCCAAACAGAAGCTCTTCTACTGGCACGGGTTATACTTTTAACTTATGCCCACAAGGGGACAAGAACACTTCAGATGGAGGCAAGAAGATGGAGAGTAAAGCGTACCATATGTTGAACAAAAAACTTCATAAAGCCACTGTGGAAGTTGTCTCAAAACTCCACAAATTCATTACTGTAAAATCAGATTTAATATATTACTTATGAAAGACTCCTGTTCAAATGGTTAAAAGATGAAAGACTAGTAACAGTGCAACATAGAGAGAACTAAGGTAATTAGGGTACCTCAAAAATGGATGAAAGTGTCACTTAATTTTTCAATTTAAAACTTTCCTGGAGCTCTACAGCCTTTCTTCAATGTTCTTTCACGGCATTCTTCTGGTATATACTGATAAGTATTTGAAATAGTATTCTTGCATAATAGTTTGCCTTGGAATTCCTTCAACTTAAAATAAAGGCTGTCAAGGAAAAATAGCAATATACACACCATATGGCAGCCTTCCTTCACACCTACATATGAAAACAAATTACAGATACATCACATGAAAGCTATGGTGATTAGCTCATCTTGTTTACCTACATGCCAAAGCTATATACACCAAAGTATCTTCCCAAAGACCACCCGACACTTTTCCTACTCCTATTATTCAGATTTTTTTTCTTAGGTAGTGTCTAAAAGTAGCCAAGAACAGACTCCTACTGCACACAGTACAAACACCGGTAGCCTCTGCTCTCTCTATATAAGGAAAATATGAAATAGGAAGAGAAGCAGCACACCTAAAAAAGAGACACCAGACCCAGCCCAAGGCCCAGCTCTTTCTGCGGGAAGGGAAAGGAGAGTGCCAGTGGCAAGGAGGGATCCTTACCCAAGTGACAGCGCAGCTGTTTTGGCACAACCCAAGGACAGAGCAGGGGACAAAAGGAAGAACCAAGGGTGGAACATGAGGCCAGGACTGGTAGAGCCCTGCAGGATTTATTTTGGTTTAAATGCACAGGGCCACTGGAGGTCGTCAATACTGCTAAATCTTCAAATGTTTGTATTTCACCATAAATGGGCACCATGGCAAGAGGTGATACTTTAAATAACATTTTTCTTCATAAATTAAGCTGATATTTTCAAGTTATCACTAAACTGTACAAGTTTGGCCAAAAAGTGAGATATCAATTGCTTCCAGTCTTCACATTTTAATCAGCAGATCTACTTCCCAAGAATTTGGAGTTCCTCTTCTTGCCCATCACTTACTACATCTAAAAGAGAATTAGAGACAGCTGTACATCAAGAAAGGACTGCCTGTTAGCCCTCTGGAGCTCCTTTTCCCCAGCCCTCCTGCTGTGCCTGTGCTGTGGCACTGCCTGTTACCAGTGGCGTTTTTTCTTTGCTGAAGAGCCAACGCTGACTGCGCTTACTTGAATTTACTCGATTTGTGGTTACTGACATCACAGCCATGGGACAGGGCTTGAACTCTCCATTACTTCTGGGAGATCCAAACTTCTGCACAGCTTTGTTACTATCAGTCTTGCATTTAGCACTCAGTCTTGTCACTGAATTTGCTAAATTTATGAACCTCAGTTTCCAGATCTCTAAGAATCTCTTAACAGCCTGCTGTAATTTCTCTTGTGGCTATTGTTGGGGGGAGGGGGTTGTTTGGTTTTGGTTTTTTTGTGGTTTGGGTTTTTTAACTGCCATTTTGGGAAGGCCTTCAACTATTCTACAAAGGTAAAAAAAAACCCTGTATTAAGAAATCATGCCTGACAAAACCCTTTTGTGCGTGCTTTTCAGGAAGTCTAGCTGTTGGTTTTGTGTGTGTGTGTGATCAAATCAAAAGACATCCTTATCTTCCTGTTATTTCCCTGTAAGTGAACTGGCAGGTTTTGGGGTTGGGTTTTTCTTGGGGGTTTTTTGTTGGTTTTTTTTTTGTT
>VXBL01003409.1:2125189-2146710 GCA_013400195.1 Aramus guarauna
TTTTTTTTTTTTTTTTTTAATTTTTGAAAGGTCATGGCAAAAAAAAATCTGCCTGATTGATGAGACCTTATGTACTTCTTCCTGTCCAACCTATTCCTTCATGGGCACACGTGACTGTACTTCAAACAATGCAGCTGATTGGGTACTTAACATTGATATTTGTGGCAAAGTTTGATGAGCCCTTCAAGCATGACTGAGATGTAATTTTTTAAGCCACTTAGTAACTACTTGAGAGCTGTTATGGAGATCCATAGTAACAATACAGACATTCCTTGAGGGTTGACTCTGGGTAGCTTCCCTGGCAGATATAAATGCTAGTGCTAAAATGTCAAGGATTTATAATTATGATGGCGGATGCATAAAACACATAGAACAAGCCTTATTAGGGTTGATTGAAGTAAATATACCAAAGGACATTCCTTCTTTCTTCTGTAAAAGATTCATGTTCAATGCTATTTGTAGCCTGTCACACTCATTATGTTTTCATGTGAAATAGCTTCTGAGTTTTGCTAGATAACAAATGCCCTTTGTTTTTATTCTTCCTCTATCCAAGTGAAAAAAACAAATGGAAAGAGTATTGAAAAAATGCAAGACTGATTATTTCCTTTCTGTTTACCTTGAAACTGAATACTTTCACCTACATGGACTTTACAGAAGACAAGCTAATTTTGGAGAGTCCATTTAAAATGGCACTATAAAAATGTAGATATTGATATCAAAGACTGCATTACTTACTAGAACAGTGCTTGTCAAATGCACTTATTGTAATCAGTCATTGAAAAGGAAAAAATTACGGTGCCATGGTATCAGAAATAAGACAGTTTATCCTCAGAAATTAAAGTAGGAACATCTTAGTTACTATATTGTGGGTAAGCATCAATAAATGTTCACTTTCATAACATTAATCATAGTAATTCCATATTATCTTACTTTAAAATACTACTTTAATGCTAAATTAACAGCTTAGTCCAATTGCACTGGCAAGCCTCCTATGGTACACACAATAAAACAAGCCAGTAACACCAGAAAAAAACACTTGATAGAACAAGTGTCTGTGTTGAACAGAGAACCCACAGTAACACTGGATACTTCAAGCCACACACTGAGAAGCAAGGCAGAGCAGTGGAAAGCCAGATGAGAGCTCAAACTGCTCCCAATTCCTCCCGCAGCACAAGGCATTCCTGTAGCCCACTCCGTTAACAGGTACCTTGACCATCAGAAGAGTTCAGCAGATCTCTCCAGTAAACTGCATCATCGTCTTTTCCCCACCTTCTCACCCCTTTCTGGATGATTTTGAAGTCCTGAAAAAGCTGATGGGTTGTAAAAATCCAGACTGTTGGGCAGTCCTGATCTAATGCACAAAGCAATGTTTAAGCAGACAGCTGTTGAGCATTCAAGTCACAGACAAAACAGCAAGAAGAAACTGAGCAGCTCTTGGAGCCGCAAGCTTCTTCATTGCTGGGGCTTTTTAACAGGGTTTCTAAGGAACCCAAAGTGGGAACAAACAAGCGTCAATCCAGCCAGGGCAGAATCATGTGCAAAGTGGTACTAGGCGTGTGGATTTACACTTGCTAGCACCCACAGCACCCTCAGCCCTCCTTTCCAGTAGTTCCTTCCCACTCCACTTATACCCTGTGCGTACTTTTCAGCCCATCTGCATATGTTTCCAGCCCATCCACACGTATGTTTCTGGACACTCTCAAATTCCTGTGAACTGTCTGATCACTAAGATGCCATTTAAGGTTACTGAAACATTGCACAGCTATGTATAATAGGGGCAGGAGCTGATAGAGAAGCAAGAGAGAGGCTGCTCCCTGCTAGCTTTCCCCATTCCAGTCACATTTGATCTGGATATTGGAGCTCACAGGGCTGAAAGGGAGCTGGGAAAAAATAATTTAGGGAGCCCATCACCGTTTCTCCCAACTGCTCTCCTTGTAACCCTCCTTAGCTGCAAATGCTTGAAGAAAACATTGGCCTTCAGTACACTGCCAGATGTACTTGCAGTGCCAACAATTTTTACTTGTTCTCTTTTCTCTTCTAGTGTCTCAACTGCATCTGATGAATACAAAATTCAAGGGAGCAGAGTCCTCCAAAGGTAGCTTGTTAATCCTCAGATTATATAAACATATGAAAATCCTCAGAAATTTAAACCGAAGTAAACTGGTGAAGAGACATTATACCATATCAGTAAGATCAGAGGGTATACTTGAAATCCTTAGGAATTTTCACGGCTCTTCATACTCTAGGTAATTATTTATGATGTTAAAAAGCACTCTGTATTTGTAACTAAGCATTTCAACTTTCACATTTTTTCCAGATTCCAGTTTAATGAGTAGGGCCCAATTTAGGTTGGAAGGGACCTCTGGAAGTCACTGGTCCAGTCCTTCACTCAAAGCAGGGCCATGCTTGGCACTTAAAATTGGTTTACGTTGCTCAGAACCCAATCCAGTTTTGTGTATCTCCAAGGACAAAGATTTCACAAGTTTCAGAGCACCAGTTCCACCACCCTCATAGTGCAAACAAAATCTTCTCGTATCTTATTGGAGTCTTCATCATAACCACGCAGTGTTCATTACCTCTAATCTTCTCACTGCGGACTTTCAAGGAGGTAGCATGTAGTCTGTTCTACACCCTCCCATTAGGTAGCTGTAGACCGCAGTAAGATTCCCCCTTATCCTATGAAGTTTATGCACCCTCTCCCCCATGTCATGTGTTTGACCCCTGGTTATGTTGGTGACCCTGTGCTGAGCTTGCTCCAAATACATCAATTTCGTTCTTGCACGAAGGAGACCAAAACTGGCCACAATAGTCTAGCTGTGGCCTCACAAGTGCCAGAGTGGCAGAATCACTTTGCTTGACTTCACAGCTATACTGCTAACCACCTGAGTGTACATTTAGCCTTAGCTGTAAAGCTAAGAAAAAGCCAGATCAACTTCTACCAAGCCACTCTTTTCCTCTCTCACTGATTTGACAGTACACATCATGTGCAAAAAAAAGTTTTTGCTTTGGCCACAATTACTCAAAGACAGCATATGAATTAGCTGTTTGTTTGTTTTTAAATGTCTTTGATCTTTTTAGAGGACATAACAGGAAGGGGGAATAGAACTTCAGAAGTTAAAAAAAAAAGCAGCACAAAAATACTTGAATTGTAAAACCCATCAGAAAGTGTAAAACCATCTGCACAGCATAACACACACAACAACTTTCATTAGTACAGACAGGCTTGATAAATCTTGGGATGTTGCCACACATCATACAATTCTCACACTGTGTTTCTGCCTGTGCAGAAAAACATTTCGGTATTTACAACTGCCAAGAGTCCTATTCTTACTGATGCCTAGTTTAGTGAGACTGCATTATTTGTCCTGTCTCTGACAGTTTATATGTCAGGCTTTAGAAAGGCAAAAGTAAGTTACAAAACTAGCTGTCACCTTGATGAAGAAAGGTCTGCCCCTAATGATAAACTAATGCTATCAGTCTCTACTAGTTTGTTTTTTAATTCTGTCAATAAACAGTATTCTTAGGGGGTTTCTAGTGCATTATAATAATGCATACATACACCTTCGAAAAAAGACAAAATAAACACCTTTTGCCTTTCACAGTGACCTCATTTTCAGAAGAATCATGACCCTATACACTTCAGCAGCAGAAGTCAGCTGACCTTGACTTCGAACAACCATGTCCCTACATAAAGCTCCTAAATGTTATGATTCTTTTATACATACAATTTGTGACAGAAGAACAGAAGAGAGGAGACATGTTTAACAAAAGTGCAACAGGAATGTCACCAAAATCCTCAGAATGTATTTAGTAATTGGCTAGTTCACATGGCTTGTTTTATCGTACTCATTAATAGAAGACTACAAAGTCAATCATAGTCACTTAGAGAAGAACGGTTTGGTTTGTTGTTTTTTTTAAAGGCAAGCCAGTTTAAAGAAGCCTACAACAACTAAAGAAGAAACCTATAAAGTTATGCTCTCTCAGAAGATCAGTAACACACAAAATTGTGAAACATTCAGAAACTTTCAAAGAAGTGTGGTGGTTCCAAACACTGCAGTTCCAGAAATACACGTTCCCAAATGAACTACCAGAACAGAAGGACTAGAAGAAATATTTTGACTTGACATCTTAATGCACCATTACTGTGAAAACAATGAAACTAAAAGTAAAATTTCCAGAGATAGTCACAGCTCTGGCAATAACAAAAAAACCCTTCAGTGACAATTACTCATTTCAGCAATCAGTTCATAACAGACATCCTACTGCTGCCTTGCTCATTATACTCCTTACAAGAATGATCTACTTGTTATAAATTTCACTCATTTTTTTTACCCTAGCATTAGCTGTCCACAGCATAATTTCATAGTTAAGTTTCTTAATTTCTTAGTAAACAAATTAAATGCTGACATCATGTTCAAGATCCACAGCAAAATTAAACATACTATTTTAAGTTTTTCTCACAGAGTTAGAATTCAGAATACAACTGAGAAAATGGTATTTGCAAAGTTAGTAGCAGCTATGTATGTATACCTGTATGTTATGCATCCCTTGGACATGAGTATGTTTGCAAGCAAACAAGATCTCACATACTTACCCTTCTATTACCCACGTATTGGTACTTGTTATTCAAATATCAACACATCCTATTAAAACAGAATACACAAGAAAAAACATTCAAAAAATTTACAACACTAAGAATGTTCTTGTCCTTCCACAACAGTATAGAATCCAAAAAAATAAAACCAAAGTACACTTTCCATAAGTGATATTATAATTGCTCGCTAGATGGATTTTGACATGATACTGATTTCCAAGGCTGAATTTCAATGCTCTATTAAGTATAGTGTTGAACATTTACTTGATGCAGAGTTTTGTAACATTTAGCTGTAAAAATGTGGACTGCAAACCTGACCTCTTAACAATAATTAAAATTATCTTAACATTTCTTAAGGAGACTATCTTCTGTAAGAAAAGCATTGAAAGGAAAGGAAACTTTTCTCTTGTATTGAATATACTGCAAAATACTGAGCATGGTTTCTTACCTACACTAAACTAAAACTTTTTATTAGATAATGAAAAATACTGAGGAATATATTTAACCAAGAAGTTGAATTCAATTAACAGATTCCTATTACTCTGAAATATTGTTTTAATGTGATCCAAAGCTTTCTTTTGGGGGAAAAGAAAATCTTCATGCTTAGGGCATAGTTTAATTTTGATTACAGCAGTTTGAATATTCTGCAAAACAGTGATATGTCTTGGGAATAAATGACTTCAGACCATTTAGGTCATTACTCAGAAACTTCAAATGTTATTTCCCCCCCCCCGAGAGAAGCTTGTTCATCCATTTTCCACTCCTCATTACAAATGATAAAGGGACCTATTCATAAAGCAAAGCATTTTCTATTTAAAAAAACCCCCAAAAAAACAACTTAAGTGAATGATATACCAGGATCTACTTTCAAAAGTAAGCTAAACTACTCAATAAACAATGCAATGGGAGAGGACTAAAATACTTTCAACTAATAGAAAATTCTCCCAAAGTGTTTCAGTTGTCATGAATCTTCAAATATCTGGAATACCATGAAGTGTCTTCAAAACTGAAGCCACACAACTAGCCAAGTATTTTAGCATCCTCCAGAACAACGAACACGGCTATTCCTTGACCTATCTGTGCTGAGGTCTCACCAGACCCTGTAAAAGGGAATTCATGTTTTCCCAGCTTTACTCCTAGTACCTGAATGGATTCACAGTAGAATCCCTTTTACCTTCCTCACTGCCACATCACCTCGTTACCTGACATTATTCTAGTGGTCTGAAATATATGAATGTTCAAGTTGGTAGAAAATGCTAACAACATCGATTCAGTTCTCTTGTCTACTTTTATGGAAGGTTTAACACATTTTTTTCTTCCAGTGAAAAAAATAAATTAATAATGCCCTATTATGAGAGTGACATCCTTGCTCCTCTGAAGTGGTTCCTCACATGTACAGCTTTCCATTCTTCTGTGGTTACACCACAGCAAGCATCCAGTCCCCCCCAAGTAAGCCACACTTCTAGAGCAGCACACTCTTTGAAGCTTTCTAGGCTTTACAAAACCCAAGGGGAAAAAAGAAATCCACAAAGAAAAATTCCAGGCAAGGTCACAAATATGTTCACACTGCATTGAATCCTTATCCTCCAGTCAAATTATTTTCTTTCCAAGAGACCAAGAGTGTTTTTTCACACTTAGCTGCAATCAAGTCTCAGGGGTTCCTATCCAGTGTAAGTTCAATAGGTTTCTGTTAGTAATTCAGCACGCACACATACTGCAGAACTTAACACTGGTATTTGGGAAAGTCCCCAAAAATAACTTCACTCCTGATTTAAAGATCTGGGTGCCTAAGCTAATTTAAAAAAATAATAATAATAAAACAACCACACACAAACCAAAAAACAAAACAACACACACCACACTCTGCAGCAACGGATGGCAGCCACACCTGGCAAACCCAAGGATGCCCACTATCCACTTTGACACACATTGAAGAGAGATATGCTTAAGAGGCAAAAAAATGCCATCTCTTTCTCCCTTCTCTCACAGTTTTACCTTTAATCTAAAAGTTACATCAGGGCACCACACAGTCTGAGGCTGCAGACTGGTACCCAAAGGCCAGGCTTGGTTTGGTTGCTCCGTGACCCAACACCAACACAACGGCATTTCCAGCAGTCTCCTCCGGAAAGTCAGTGCTCGGGAGAAGTGCACCCTGCAGGTATTCCCTGCACAGGGACTCAGGGATTCCAGAAAAGCTGAGGAACAGAAAACAACAGAAATTTGCCTACTCTCAGAGAGATTAAGAAGCAAAGGAGAATCTGCCAAATATCTATTGCATGGGATATCAAAACACAAGTAATTGATCTTTGTGAGTGGATAAAAGACTGGAGTTATTTTCCTCACAGTTGCATTTTAACTTAGAATTAATTTAAAATGAGTTAAGCTAACACAAGTCAAACACAAAGACATTCTAAAATATGTGACACAAGAGTACGCACTCTAAACAGCAGTTCTGGCCAAATTTGTGGTAAAATTCTATTTTTGCTCTTTGCCTTCTCCTATACCTGCTGCTTAGGTTACCTGGGAAAAATATATCATTTGTAATCAAAATGAAGTTTGCAGAGCTGTGCTTCCAGTCTGCTGAGCCTACTTCTCTCCTTCCATACTTTCAGACTCTATCAAGAAACTCTACACCTTCTGTTGACCAAGCAGAGCTCTTAATCTTTGGTCATATCACCCCACTCCATCAGGATTATAATTATTTATACTAATTGTTTCTGATCTACTCTTCAACCACAACCAGGCAACATGGAGAGAAGTAGGGTGCTGTGTGATCTGTAACGTAATGTAAATTAGACTAAAAAAAGTAGCAGGATTCCACAGCCAATTCCTACCCTCCACAGGATTGCTCACAAGTAGCACATTCCTGTGAAACATTTTAAGGAAACTCAAACTATTGAAGAGGGGAAAGCCTAGAGCTAACCACATGGAGCTAGAGCTTCCTGAAGAGATAAAATGTTGAGCTTCTGACAGCTCTAGCTGCCACTTCTTGGCAAAGAGTATATTCTCATTTCAGTTTATCTAGGCAATCCAGTTCAACAATAAGTTCATTCAAAATGCAAAATCAGCTGACAACTGAAAAGCAAGGAAGCTTAGTAGTCTTACTTTCTTACAACCTCTGAATAAAAACTAAATGCAAGAGCTGAGCACCAAGACCCTGAAAGACTCCTCCTCGTCTCATCTACTCTATCATCTACTCTATCAGCTGCATAGTCTATCACACATCATCTGCTAGCTGCTTCTGTTCAATAGATGAGCTTTAAATGCAAAACTCTTCCCAACACACAGCCAGAATGTTTCCCATTTTTTCTTAACTAAAATTCATTTTAGTTCTCTGCAGCTATAATTGAACTTCAATTACTAAAACTAGCTTGACACAAGCCATGAAGAAGAAATTAATATTCTACTAAATAAGAACTGTCACTCAGCATTTCCTAAGCTAAATGTAAAAATTAAGACTCTGAATAAATGTATGCTAAGTATCATTGCATAAATATGCATATAATGCATTTTGCTCTCCATATGAAGTGTTAATGTAAAGACATTTAATTGCACATCAACATTTTAGTTGCGATCAATCACTGAAAATCAATGATTCTTTCAAATAAATGTAGAAATATATTTAATTCAAATCTAATTATTTTAAATATATTTTTTGTTTACTTTTCAATCACTTAGTCTTCAGTCAGTTCACACTCTGGTTACAAAACAGGATCTCAGGACATAACTACACTAAGTACAAAAACGCATTTTCCCTTCTGCAATCAGCACAGTTGTTATGCTGACAGTGAAATCAATCGGCGACCCAAATTTCTCATCCAAAAGTGCATCACTGAGGGTTTACCCATACTCAATCTCTTTACTGAAGTTGGTTTTTTTAATGCCCTTAAAATATTCCAATCCTATTAGAACGCAAATATAAAGGGGTAGAGAGAGCATGCATAATACCATTAACAGTCAAAGATTTCCTGGTCCCCATTATCAGATATTAATTTTCACATTAACTGATATTTTGTTAAAACAACAAAAAAAAAGACAACAAACACAAACCAAATCCATTAGCAGCTGCATTAAAAGTGAACAAAAGAGGCAACAACTGCTGATGTGATTATCACCCAACCCTTTTTGAAAGTTTCTGTATCCAAGAGTACCAAACACGCACTGTTTCAACTTTCATTTCATACCAGGTATGTAAGTACATGGTACTGAAAGACAGCCTTGACAGGGTTTCCCCCTTGCCTCGGTATTTTTAGCAAGCTTTGAAAACCAATCATTTTTAGCAAGTCTCTAGATAGTTTCCTTTAAGGTCTTTTAAAGCCATAACACAGTACTTTTGGGGTAGAAGAAGAAAAGCATTTTTGCATACAAGGAGCATGTTTCAGTTTCAACCACACCAAGGTGGCAGGTGCCAACCACAAGCCTGCTGGCAGATGGAAGAGCCAGCCCATCTCAAGCAGGTTCTCAGAACAGTCTCAACTACCTGCCCAGCTGGATCCTGGATCATGAAAACTCTTTACATACTTCTCTCTACTACATATGATGGTACGTGATCCTGTTAGTGGGAATAGTTGAAGTAGCCTGCCATTTCACATAGGAGGGAGGATGCCAAGCAAACAGCTGCACTTTAGTTACGAGCATACAAACAGCACTTTGCCACCCCAGCGGTGACTCTATTCCTAGATGAATATGGACGAATGAAAGGCAGATCCTGTGTACTAAATACATTTTCAACACGACTGGCATTCTCTTTTACAAATCCATGAGTCCAAGATTCTCAAAAATCAGTACTATGTAAACAGAAATCATGTAAATTCACAGCACATCACTGTTGTCATATTCCCACTCCCTACAGGAGACAACCATAACATTGCCTTATCTTGGACATGTGTTGACCAACTTGATTAGTCTATAAGTCTCTGCCAAAACAAGATCATCCAAAACATAATTAGAATTGCCCTAAGATGTACTGGACATCCAACCAGATCACAGGCTCCATGATGTTCGGTAAGTCACTCAACTAATATTTCCTCAGGTATTGTTAAACACAAGTTACCTCATCTCAGTCACTAACGGAGGGAGATTTATCTGCATCGCCTTACTTTCTTCCACGTCTTATGAATGTGAAGCCTACCGACCAGTTACAGCCCCTCTGAAAAGTTTGGCACTTGCATTATTCTCTCACAGATGTTCACATTACCAATTAATCATCACCACAGGGAGTCTCAGCACAGAGGCTAAGAGCTGAATATACTCACTCCAATCTTACTTTGGAACCCTTTCAATATCTTCCAAAACAAAAACAGAATATAAGTAAAAATATTAAAGAATTTATGTCCAAACTCAAATATATTATGTAGCACTATAAATTGCCTTATAACCATGAGGTAAACTGATTTTAAAGTACTGCAAAATGCCAGTTCTAGCTCCGCTATCATTATATAGATTCAGATGCCTTTAACAACAAAGCAAGCTGATAATCTCTGAAATCTAAAGCATATACAAATACTATTAGCATATCTTAAAAAGCAATATGAACTAAAAATTAGTAGCTCTGCTAGTAAACAGGAATTACAAAGCATTTGGTTATTTAATTTAACACTTTTTTTTTTAAAAAGCCCACTATAGCATAAGACAATATGAAGAACTTCTCCATATTCTTTGTGGATGACATATTAATTAGTTAAACATTTTATATTTCCACAAACAAAAAAAAAACAGAATAGCTCCATTCCAATTCCTTAATTTTAAGTAAAGTACCTAAATCTCCAGCAGACAAACTGTATTGGTTCCGTTAAGCATATTTGTTGCTACCAGCACACTCAAACTGACAATGGAAGGCCACAAAAATAACCAAGTACAAAAAGTGTACTCTCTGTGTGTATATGTCTTTGTGCATGTATATATAGGGGAGCAATGTGTATATATATGTATCTATCCTTAAGGAGCACTTCTGAAGTATGGCAGAACTATCATTCCTACTTCATAAATGTACATAAAAGCTCAATGAAGCTGTTTTATCCAAGATAATACAGGATATCCATGACAAAGCTGCAGTTAAGCCTACTCTTCCTCAAGTCCCAGGTTACTACTACAACCACATATCCTTTTTTCCGTGCCAACATTTTTCATCCATAGTTCGAGTGCTTTACAAAATCTTGATCTTAATTTTACATACAGGAGAAGTGATGCGCTATGTCAAATCACTTACCCACGACTGCCCACAAAACCAATGAAACATCTTGGAACTGAAGGTCCCACTCCGTCTGCTATTGAACAGGGCACAACAGCCCTGCGGGTCAATGTAAGCACCCCTGCTGCAAAGCACAGTAATGAATTTTAACCTGTTCTTTTTAAAAGGAAAAGGAAATTCAGCTTCACGAGCCAGCTTGTTTCAAGCACAAGTGAGCAGATTCCACATAAATAGAAAGGCATTTGAAACTTGAAGTCTTTGTTCAGCATTTCAGGTGAACCTTCAGTTTTCAAGAACCCTGAGCTCTCAAGGACTACTCAGAACTGCACTGTTATAAGAAATAAGATTGTTAGAAACCCCACCATGTAATTACTTGCACTTTTATTACTTGCTGAAATGCTTTATTGGGAGCATATATAGTCATGTCTACTGAGACATGCAAATATCATTAAGCAGAACCCATGTGCTCTCCATAAAGCCTGTTTCCAGCTTGGGATTTCTTTGTTTGTGTGGGAACGGAATTCCTTTACCACGAGATGGGAAGTTTGGAACTGCTGATTCACACTGCAGAAGCTCTTACTCCTAACATCAGTATATACTCTAAAATAAAGCCACTCAGCTGCAAGGCTCATCTGCAGAAGGTGATGTTTGAAAAAAAATTTAATTGCCTATGTGGCTGACAAGCATACAAAAGTCTGATTTTTTTCATAAAATACACATTTCTCAAAATTCATCCATTTTATGACAGATCAACATTACATCCTTTCCCAAATCTCCCACTTATAAGTGCACTCTTACAAAAAGGGAATGAATTTCAACAGCCTATAAAGCAGTTAGGTCTATTTGCAAGCCATCATCACTGTTTCTATAAAGCAGCAGAAGAGTAGACAGCAGTATTTCAGAGTAGACAAAAACATGTAGAAACCAAAGAAAATGCATAATTCGGTAGGCAAATACTAACATATAGTGATACGCACTATAGGGACTTAAGTTTCAAGGTCTCCACATCTTCTTGAAACATTCCCTTTTCTTTGTTGTAAGAGAAGGATTTCAAAACATAAAAAAATCATTAACAGGTAACTGGAGAAAACACATACTACAAAATATAGTTTCAATACAGTTTAGGCAAAAGCGTTGCAAAGCAACCTTTGTAGGAATTAAGAGATGAACACTGACAGCACGTTCTAGCTTTCAGTAACAAGAGGCTACTGGAGCCTACAAAATTTTAAATATTCAGGACCCAGTAACAGCAATTTTGAAAACTGCAGAGATGTATGAAAGAAAAACCAAGAAGTTTAAAAACCCCAAACCACAAGTAATTGAAAGACATGAATACTCACATTAGAAGTAGGCATATATAAAATGTGTCCCATAACTTTAAAAAAATATATAGCCTGTATTTAAAAATAGGGGATGGGTACTATGACAAGCACTTTCTCATATTTTGATCACAAAGAAGGAATTAAATTATAAATGACACCACTCTAATGAACCAGAACTGATTACAATTTTTTTTATGAAAAGGTATGCAAAACCAACAAATAAAGATGCATCTGAGCTTGGTAAAGATCAGTAGTTTAGCCTCAACGTTATCTACTGCACATCTGCCACACTGCATTATCTTACTACTCAAGCATCATTTTTGCATTTCAATGTAGTAGCTCCATCAGATTAATGCCCAAGACATTTCAGCTGTGTTTCAAGCAAATAAGTGGACATACAGGAATATTATGCATGGCCTGTATCATTGACACTAAGCAAAGAAAATGTGATTAGCACCAAATTGCATCTGACAGGGGAATCAGAAAGCTGTCAAACACAATGACATGGATTCAGTATTTAGAAGGTAAAAGGAGGAATAAAGAAGCTGGCCAGTCTGGCATGGAGACAGCAATAAAACACAACAGCTATGATAAATTAATTCATTTACTTATGAAAAATTAGAGGCTTCCACACGCAGCTCTCATTTATAATCTTGTCAATCTGGCAGAGTAAATAAAAAGCCTATACAATGCACAGCGGGAAGGAAGAAAAAGAAACAAAAGAGGGAGGGGGAAAGAAAAAACAGATTTTTGCATTTAATCTAACAGAATAACTTCTTATATTAAATCACACTGGATCGAGCCTTTGATGGGAATGAGTAATGCAAAGATACATCATAGCAGTGGTTACTGCATTTACTAAAGACGCACAGTGTTAAAACAACAGGAAGGTTGAGATCAAACACTCAGAAGCCATATAAAACAAAATGAATTTTTTATGTGCAGGAGATCCTATTACTATGTCTATCAAAAGGATGCCAGAAAGGGGGTGGGGAGGAAGAAGTGGAAGTAAATTCAAAGGGCCAATCCCTGGGACAACAACAGCCTCTGCAAGAAGGAGATGTTCACGTAGCAGCTGTCCAGCGTGGCCATTAACAGCGGTCTGCCTTGGAAATCCTTTTCAGGGAAAATCAGCTCTGCAGCATCCTGCAGCTCAGTCTCTGCAGGGCTTTCCAAGATGTTCTCCCTGGATCACCAGGTACACCCAGCAGCTAATACCTCAACAGCAATATGGCTACAGTCATTTTCCTCAACTGAGACAACTAATAAGGAGATCAGAGAAATACTGGCCTTTCAGAGGACTATTTCAATGATCACCATCTCTGGCAATTGTTGATAGGTGAGTTCAGACCAGAAAATAATGAGCTTCCTGCTAATGAAAGAAAAAACCAAACCTATCCATATCTTAACAGAGAAGCATAGAACAGCACCATCAAAATGTAAATGCTTGTGAGCAGCAGCAAGGACGACTGTCAGTACCAGCACAGAGGCTGAATTTTCACTTTCCAGCATTTCACATTTTAACTGATCACTGCAGATCTGTTAAAATCCTATTTATCCTTAGATACTACCTTGGTCATAAAGTGTTTAGAGTACAGTCAGTTCATATATAGTTCTGAATACTGGAAAGATTGTTCTAAAACCCAGGGAAAAGAGTTGACCCTGCCAGACATTTACTCTACAGCAGCCTAAAAAGACTCCAGGAGATCAGAAGTGCATTGTGCCCCAGAAATAGGTTAAAAGTTAATGCCTACTCCAAAAAGCTAGCATCAAAAGACAAGCCAGTCACTAGCAGCATTCTCCCACCATTTACCACACCTCCAGTTTATATGGGAGCGACAGATCAGAACAGACGAGGCATCTTGCTGATGAGCACACAAGAGGTCTGTGGCAGCACATGTTCAGTGGCAGAGCTGGAACCTTACTCAGCCTGCATCATTTAAGACTAGGACTGATGGCTTGCCCAAAAACACCCTTCTCCCTCCCCAGCATAGTTCAAATCTACATGACGATTTCATTTTCTTTTTATCAGTGTAAGTGTGGAGCAGCGGAAGCCAGAGTGAAGGAAGAAAGCCTCACCTCTAAATCAACAGACACACCAGCAGAGAGCCAGGTCTGTGCCACAGCAGCAGTTCTGCCCACCTCCTGGCTAGCACCAGTGTTACTGTCTCCATCCTAACCTCCGCAGAGTTACAAACATTAGTTTTACAGGGCTGTTTTGAAACCTGTGAAACACATTAGAACAGATACTTTCTTGTTCACTTTGGACAAGCAATTGCAATAAACCTATTTTCAGAAAACTATTATCCCTGAAGATTTTGAATTTTGTACCTTTGCCACATACCTCTAACCATTAGGTTGTTTTTATATGCATTATTTTAACTAGAATATTTTCATTTTGGTCTACAAATTAAGTACTTTGTATCCAATTCAATATATACAATTCAATGCACACATACATACTGTTTGACACCTTCTGTTACAAATCCACAGATTAGAAGTGTTGCAAGGCCAGCTGGGCTTTACTTGTGAATTTCTGCAAGATTCTCATTTTCTTTCCCCATCTAAACTTAAGTATGCAACCCTTGTGCTTGTGGAGCCAGCCCTCCAAATCCAGGCTTCCTGCTGGCTGTATAAGGAAGATAACCACAACAAACGCGGCTGTTGCTGAAACGCCTCCGAGGAAGACAGGTAAGCAGCATTGGTGGCATTACTGATCTCCTAGCCCCTCGTATTCAGAGGTCTAGTGAGAAATTACATGTTATTGAAATAAAGCTCATGAATTTGTTTTCCCAGTCTCCTGCATTTTGAGAACAAAACAACACCAATCCTGTGGTATTCCTATAGTGGAATATTTGCTACATTATAATCTAGAAATAATGTGGTTTCGACTTTAAAAAAAAAAAACAAAAGAAAAAAAGGAAAAAACCCAACCAAAACAAAAATGCAAATAGTCAGGTTTTAGGATTAGTGAGTACTTCAGGTTCTCTGCCAATTTTTGGCCTACTTTGCTTTTGCATCGCTGAATTTTACTCAATCTCTTGATTGAAGACAATCTTCACGTACTTTATGATACCAACACTCAACGCCCAGGAGAGGGCACAAGCAGCCTTGGGGAAGCCACAGGTCAGGCTACCCAAGAACATTTCTGAACCCACCCCACAACCTTTCATCGGTCAAATTCACAACCATAACCTCAAATGAATTTTTAATTCTTTCATATCTGATTTTTACAAAGCTTTGAGAGAAGCAATTTAAAAGGCTGCATAGTATGCATCAGTGGCACAACCAGAGGAAAAAAACAGAATTATTACATGACCTCTGCATCTAAAATCTTAACATCTAATTCCAAATCTTCAGCCACTTTCCAGCCTTAATACAAAAAAACGTGCACATATACAAGTTTACACGGCCTACGTGAACTCAAGAGTATAACCAGAGTAGGGAGGAGAAAAAAAAAAAAAGAAAAAAGGCCTGATGGAACTGTGTGACATGAAAGTTGGAGGAAATACTTAGTGTCTGGCTAAATTCCTACACAAGATAATGCCTGCTAATGACAAGCTACTTCACACCACTTAAATGCCCTTTTAAGGCATGTTAGAAGTACACTCTTCAGCATAAATACTTTTTTATTTTGAGCTACCTGCTACACTATGGAAATGTTGTATTATAGCTCAAAACTATGCCGTAAAAGCCTGGCTTATGATTAAACTTGTTGTACTGTACCCTGGAGTGGAGTTTTTGCTGTTTTGTTGCTTTTAAGGTACACAGCTAAAGAAAACAAAACACCTAACTGTACAGATATGTTAAAAAATGCCTCTTTGTAAAACAGCTATAGCTACAATTGCAAGAAGGTATAAGACCAGATAAATGCACAGTCCCGCTGTCACTGAGAATTTCACACCTGGTCAGGATACGGAGCGTGACCAGCTGTAATATGTTGTTTGAGCATTTGCTGCTCAATTAAAATAGATTTTTGTAAAACATTTCCTATTATCTTTTCATCTGCACTATTGCAAGAGAGTAACTTTAGCTCACAGGGCTGCGACAAGGAGCAGATCACAGACAAGAGGGTAACGCTGGAACCAGCACTTAGGAACAGGGAAGATAAGCCTCGAGTTAACCATTTTTTCCATCCTTTCTCCTTCTATCCCTTCAATCTATTTCACTCTCTCCATATTTGCCTGGTGTGTTTCACTTGGAAGAAACTGTTATGAACTCTTTATCCTCTTTTCAAATTTCAAGAGAGGCACTGATACTAAGATCAGCTGCAAACAAGTGCTGAACTGCAGTCTAGGCAATTTATTTTCACTCCAAATCTGCAAGTTCAAGTAACTGCAGCAAATAGTTAAATATTTCAAAATATTTAAATCTGAAAACTTCATAAAAGTAAAAATTTCTGTCAAGTCCAACTAGGTAAAAACTAGGGCCCATGTCCTGCAGTATTTGGCCCATTCAGTTAGATTTGGGGAATTGTTCTAACCTCTACATCAAGCATGGTAAAAACTGCCCGGAAATACAGCTTTGCAGGGTGCTACCAACATCCCCCTAGCAAAAAGACCAGCTCACGCTAGCAGCGTAGCACAGCCTAGGCCATCTGCATACAAAGCGTCTCTCAGAGCTGCCAGCACACCCGCAGAGAAGTAACAGCACATCAGCAGGTGACTTTCTGGAGCAGAGGCTGGACCCTTGCTGCCCGCCCAGGAAGCGAAGCAGAGCTGCACGTTCCTGCTGCTCACTGAAGCCGTAAGAGGGCACGTGTAGCACCCGAGGGCCACAAATGCTCATCCAAGCACACGCGGCCTTGAGTTCCAACATGAATGTGAAGCCCATGGGGGGCAGAAAGGACTAATGGCACCACTAGGGCCCCAGACAGCTTTAATCTGATCTCAGGGACAACCCAAAAATAAATTTCCCTGTGTGCACCTTAGGAGCCGCTGCCTAACCCCATCCTTACCCATCACTGACAGCATCCACTCTCTTCCCTCACATTTCGTCAGCACCTCAAGTCGCAATGATAGTATAGAGATGCCATTGATGAGGGATGGGAAAAAAAGCAGGGAGACTACATGTGTACCTGAAGTGATTATGCAGAAGATTAAAAGAACAAAACCATGTAAGCTTCAAGGCAAGTTTGGAAGCTAATAAATGCCCGATATTCTGTAAGTTAAAGATGTAACAGGGGCTCGGTGGGGTATGAACACTGCACCACACCGTCTTTTCACAGAAATCACACTTAAGGTACAGAATAATTATTTTATCCTTTGGTACCTGATAATAGCTGAATTCTGAGGCAGCAAACAGATCATTCATTTAAGCAAAACATCCCAGAAGTAAAATGACAAAGTACTAGCTTCTTTCTCAGGGGGGCACGGAGGGCAGCTCTACCCTGCAAAGGCTGACGGGATGTGGGAGAGGCAGGAACGCTCAGCTGGTTACGGTGGGAAGGGACCAGGGCTGGCGGGGACCACGAGCCTGCCCCGGCCAAACAAGAACTCTGTGCTTCCACACAAAGTGTCCCGGGTCCCTTCGCCTTCACCAAACTTATTTCCCAAATTAGTGAGCCTAAAGGAAGCTCATGTATAGCTGTGTTGTTTCAGAGGCATGATAAGAAAGTAATTAAATAAAAAACCTGGTAGCAGTGAGTTTGCCCCAAGTGATCTCTTGCCTTTTGCCATAGCTGGAAGTATTCCCTTTATTCCCTGCTCCTTACTCCCACCTCTGCAGCAAGAGTGAGTACTGCAGCTGGACCAGTGCAGTAAGAAAAATGACACAAAAACACTCAGCAAGGAGATGCTTATTTAATACACACAGCTTCCATGACTACTAAACATCCCATCTTCCCCAATTTATTTACTTCCTATGTCTAGCGTTATGGTATCAAGGCTGATCTGCATAGATTATTCATTTTGCCTTCGATGCAAATGCCTTAAATTCTTATGCATTTCCAGCAAGAATTTAGAATTTATTTTCCTGAAGAAAGGCAACCTGACAGTTCTTTTAAAAAATGCACTAATACAAAATTAATGACAAAGAGATTGTTTATCTCCTCCAGTTTGCAAACATTTCTTTATATAAAATAAGGTATTAACTAAATAATGACTGCCATAAAGTATTTTTCATTGAAAGCACATGTATACAAATTGACAGACAAAATGGCAGCCAAAACAAATATTTAGCATTAAAGGTGAAATATTAGCTGACAAAAAATAGCAAGGAAATTCTAAGTTAAGGAATCTATCTTTGCTTTTCATGTTACATCTAAACTTCAAACAGCAAGTGATGTTGCACCACTCTCCATTACAGTAAGCACGCAAAAGAAGTAAGGCAAAACAGAACTGTGAGCAGAGTGTCAGCAATATCTTTTGATTTCTCAGCTTTTGTCAGCTTGCATCCAAACGAGAGCATAACTTTGCTATTAATTGACTACGTTTGTGCTTGCCAGTCTCCCTGTACCATGGGACAGCACCTTCCCTGAGTTTCCTTAGGAGTAAAGAAAAAAAAGTCCTGTCTCTTGAGAAGCAATTAAGACAACTGAAAATAACAGCGTTCCACAGAAGGCTAAAGAAGCACTAACAGACCAATACAGAAAAAGCCAAATATAACTGCCTTTAAATTAGATTTGAATACTCCAAAAACATAATTAAAACCTCGATGCATTTTTCAGAAAATAGACTAAGTAATCTCTTTGTTCTATAGAAAGCAAAATTCTTAACTGTTTTTTTACCTGCTTGTACTAACTGAGCAGATTCAGAAGCAGATACAAAGTGCCTTCATAATGATAATCATCCAACATATAACCTAAAAAATTAACTTTAGAATAATTTCACTTCACAAATCTGGAATACAGAAATATTTCCCAAACACTTTCAGATACTAAAAATCCTTTAAATGGACAACTCCATCAAAAGTTATCCTTAATACAAATACAGCTGCCATAAAACATATTTAAGTAACTTCTTCCAGTGTCTAACACAGACATATTTAGAATACTTATTTAAAAATAAAGACCCAGAGAAAACACTGCACATTTCCTCACCCCTCTCCCCAGAAGAAGGAACATTACTGCTTCTAAGAATGGCATCCCCAAAAGCCAAATCATCTTGGCCAACAGCAGACATGGATTAAATTCATATTGGGGTTTAGACTGATGATAAAGAGCATGCCAGAAACAATGTACACTGGAAAATACCCTCGAGCACATGGTTGTCTGCCATGGGTTCTTGTACAATAATAGTCCTTTATCAAGTCCTACACGATCATTCTCAACTCCAAGAAAAGAACGAGGAAGAGGTGAATATCCATATAGGAGCTGGATGCCACAAAGGACCCAAGGCCCATCTTTCTGTCTGTTAAACCTCGCAGGCTTTCCTCTGTGCTTGTGCAATATCTCAGATGTCAACACCTTAACAGGTATTTCCCAGCCTCCCTCCACGTAGTAGCTTTCTGCTTTAGTCGCTACTGCTGAAGTCAATGACAGACCATATTACTTACACTGCCCAATGCCAGGAGTCAAAATACCAACAGGAACAATTAATGAACAACCACCAGCTTGTGACTGTAACTGTAGAGCAGTCGCTCCCGAGAACACAGTGGGCACCTGAAAACTTGGGATAAGCTGCTTTTCAACACTTCTAAAAAGTCTTATAAAACATATATTGCCCTAACGGATAATATGGGTTATTTATAAAAATGGAACCATTATTGTAGAAACCCTTAAAGTTACCTACATACTCTTTGAAAAGCTTTATTATAATTTATTAAGAAAAAACATTGGCCAAAGCATCAGTTGTTTTCAGTTTTAGAGAGAGACTAAGAAAATAACTAAGATGCACCTGAGAAATCACATGAAACACCGGAGATGTTTAAATTGTCAAATAAAAAACCCCACACTGGTACTCTAACAGCCTTCTGTCAGTTAAAAATTGTTGAAAAACACTCAACATATTGCAATGCAGATGTATCACTTCAATATCTAAGAAAGTTTTGCTTATATATTCTGAGCAAGTATAATTCCACTTCTCAATCACTTAATATTCTCCCATTCTGTACTGCTTAGGTAAAGCTACACAATTCTGTTTTGTCACAGGTTACTGATTTCCAGGGTTTCAGTGAGTTCTAACAAAACATTTTTCTGAGATCTGAGAAATTATGAAGAGGTTTTTTAAAAAAACCCACTGTCAACAACTGGTTCTATAGAAACAAATACTGAACCTGCAATAATAAGGTGAGATTATTTTTTTTTTGCTTAGTGGGCTGTGAGAATTCTGTTTAAAAAAATTTTAAAGGGTCCTAAAAATTATCATTTCTCAAAACAGAAAGCAAAATCCAAATAGTTTATTTTGTCTTTCACTGAAACTTAAAAAAATTAAACAAGTGTACTTTTAAATATAAACCCCACAACTTTTTATAATAACAGTTTACATACTAAACACAAGTATGTTTGGCCTCAGATTTAAAAAAAAAACAAAAAAAAACAAACAAAAACACACCAACACCCAAACCACCCAACTAGCAACCCAAGCCAAATAAAATAATGAAAGCCCAGTTTGTGGGATTTATCCTACAGCATTGAGAACGATTTCTCTGCCCTTCACTGCCAATAATGATTAGCTGGACCTAATGCTTCATGAGCCTCTTGGAAGAGCACACAAGAACATACATAAATCACACGTGACCACAAACTGTCTTCCCCAAATCCCTCTCCCCCACAGCCCCTTCCCACTCTGAAGCGTGGAACGAGGCCAGCGGGGAGGAGAGGACGGAAAGCAGCTGAGCCTCCCACACGCGCCGGCTCAGACCTTGCATCTGCGCAGCCCGGCAAGAAGCACCGCTCGGCCAACAGCCTGGCCGTGGCAAGAGAGCTCGTTCAACACCCTGCCAGCACCGGCCCCGTCAGCTGGAATCACCACAAACCATTTAAGCAGCCCACAAAGAATTAACACAATCCGTCAGTTTAAGTTAGAGCTTCTAGGAGTTTGATTTTTAAAACCTAAATAAAGCCTAATCACCACACTAGCTCCCGCAAAATACAGTATCTCACGGACATTCACCCCAGGAAGAACAATATCTCAACTTTATTTCACACCATAAATTTGCACACCAGCGTAAGTTGCAGTGAGAAAGGAGCTGGCAGCATAAGAACCCGGTTAATAGAGCCAGCAGCAAATCTGGAGAAAAGTTACCCCATGCTCGGATTTTCATTTTAGCACATGAATAGGGTCAAGCAGAATAATTCAAAAGCAAACACGCAAAGAAAATGTTGGTTTAGAAACTACCCAAACAACAAAAACTTTGACAGACCTATGACAAGCAAGGTGTGCCCAGCATTTCAAAGATGGAGTATTTTACTGGTTCTTTACACAGGCTAAAAATCTACTCCAAAACGAAGACTAATCATACCAATTCAAGAGGG
>VXBL01003409.1:2146786-2175644 GCA_013400195.1 Aramus guarauna
CACACAAAATACACATTAGATCAATCACCAACACTATCTTTTTAATAATGAAAATAATTGTTCAGCAAATAAAAATGACATATTTTAGCTTTAAGTAAGCCATTAAACCACAAGACCAAAATTTGGGATGGGGATGATACACAACCATCCCAAAAAATTTACAATATCTGGGTGGGAAAACTGAGTTAATGGAGAAACTGAATTTTCCCTATTTAAAAGGGGACACAAACATTCTGCTACGACATCTGTTCGTAGGTTCTACTGCAGCAGAAAACCACCAGAATTTTAGCTGTCAAAACAAATCCTCAAATTAAAGGAAGGAGGAGGAAGTAAGTGCTGAACAATTACACACTTCCAGCACCACAAGTCTAGCATTTAGTCAGGAAAAAAAGCATGCAAGAAGCACGGATGCAGTCTTAACACTCAGCCAAATGCTAGAAGGATTACTAAATTGGAAATGCACTCAGGCACACACCCAGTTTTACAACAATTTACTGAGAGCTGTGAAAAAACCTGGAGTCAGACTCATGAGTTACTTATCACTGCCAGGGCATCTAAACACAAGCTCAGCTTCAGGCCTATGAACAAAATCCCGTGGGTCCCGAGACGACGCGCGATGTTGAGCGCTCACATGGCTCTCCGGACAGGGCCAGCACAAGACTCTTCTTCCAACGTTGTCACGTGATTACAGCACCGCCACTGCAAGATGGCACAGTGCTCCTTTAAAAAACGTTCAGGAGATCGCTAAATTTAAAAGACAGCTTTACTTATCTAAACTCACGAGCCACATTAAAAGCAATTAGTTCTCATTCACAGAATTTAACATTTAGATTTCTAACAGAACTCCTCAGTTTCATTTTTACTTTCTCTATGTTGTGGTTTTACCCCAGCCTGCAGCTCAGCCCCACACGGCCACTCAGTCACTCCCCCCAGCAGGATGGGGGAGAGAATCGGAAGAGTGACAGTGAGAAAACTCAGGGGTTGAGATAAAGACAGTTTGATAAGTAAAGCAAAAGCCACACATGCAAAGCAAGACAAGGAATTCATTCACCACTCCCCATGGGCAGGCAGGTGTTCAGCCATCTCCAGGAAAGCAGGGCTCCATCACGCGTAACGGTTACTTGGGAAGACAAACACCATCACCCCGAACACTGCTGGCCCCCATCCTCCTTCTCCTCCAAGCCCCTTATGACATCATATGTTATGGGATATCCCTTTGGTCATTGGGGTCAGCTGTCCTGGCTGCATCCCCTCCCAACTCCTTGTGCACCCCCAGCCTTCCTGCTGGCAGGGTGGTGGGAGAAGCAGAAAAGGCCTTGGCTCTGTGTGAGCACTGCTCAGCAGTAACTAAAACATCTCTATGTAACAAAAACATCCCTGTATTATCAACACTGTTGATAATCCAAAATATAGCCCCCCACTAACTACTATGAAGAAATTTATCTCAGCTGTAATCAGGACACCATAGTGTAACCAACCACCCTTTAAATAAAGTGTTTCAGAAATTCCAAGAGTTATGGCATTGGTTCTTGAAGGTAGTTTTTGCTTTTTTTTTTAAATCACTTTTAATAATGTAATGATCTTCCTTAATAGTCTATAACTAAGTTTTCATAAGTTGCTTTTAGTGAAGAAAATGGGAAAGAGACATTTGTGAAAATGCCACAGCATCATAAGTGAACTGGGACATACGCTGCCTAGCTACCATTTAACGTATTAGTAAATACTGAACCAGTATGCAGATCACAAATGCATCCCGCTCTCCTTCAAGCTTTTGACACTACAAAACCCAACACTATCTCGCTGTCTCTGAAGATGGTTACTAGTGACCAAGTTGAGAACCCCCCCACCCACACACTGACTACAGCTTTACACAAATTTTTAAATTTCAACAGCAGTGTTCACATCACATGAGCTGACCTGACTTCTCCAGAGAAGACACAGACACCACTGCTGTGGCTACTAGTACCACTGAAGAGTTCAGAGATTAGAGAATCTAAACAAGTAACGTTGCAAATAAGCAACGATTTCGTCATCTGAGCCTGGATTCCAGCCTACAACAGAAGTAGAAAACAGAAGCAGAATTTAGATTTTCAAAATCCTCTTTCAATCTTTCTTTTTGGCATTTTATGAATAATATTTTAAAAAAGGAAACTGTCACAAATGTAACTGAAGTGAATACTAGATATTGGAAATACCGATTTCCAAAGTTTTCTAGGAAAGACGGGATCCCAAACCAACATGTAAGAACAGCAGCAGGCATCTGAGGAATACAGCACTGAGTCGCATCGATACCAGGAACTCCGTGTGGGCACACCAGTCAGACCATCTTGAAATGTAATTTTCCTTCCATAGGACTAAAGAAAGGAAACAGCCGTTGAGGGAACAGACTCTTCTACCAGATATATTTTAGAAATAAAAATTTTTCTGTTCATATGAATGACAGACTCCTTTGCGTGCATACACATTGTTTCATACTTTTGCTATGGAACTGAAAATTCAATTCTGCCACGTTGTTAATCCCCAGCAACACCTACAATCAGCAGTTACTACTGCATGTGTAAACAGGTGCGAGGTAGTGAATATTTTTCCATATTTTATGAAATATATTCCATGATATTAAGGCAGGTGGGTAAATCAAACTCCTCTCCTCCCTCACAAATTGAATTTGATACCAGACGGCTGGCACAAATTAGGTTGTGATCTGATCCAAAATGTTTCATATTAAAAAAGGAAAATTCCCAACAGTACTTCATTTCTAACTGAACTATACCAAGCAGACAGGGACGAATGCTTTTCTGTTTAACTGATCAAATCAAACAAGCAAATTCAGTCTGAAAATAATACCCTGAAAAGTGTAACAGCTATTTCTTTTTGCTGGACCACACAACACATTTCGTTGCCTACAAAAAAGGAAATTCACAATTGAGAAGCTCTGCTTCTTGACCTTGAACACAGAAAGACCAGTCATTAGAAAGAAAGCTTATTTAATTCAAAATCATTTTACATTCACAAAGGTCTGAAGTGTTAGACTTAACCATCACTTTTTTTTCCCCCATCTTCAACATAACCGCCAATTTAGAAAACGTCATCCAGGTTCCAGGGCTAGTTCTGCAGCTTTTGACCTGCCACTTCTTCCCCCAACTCTTCCTCTTTGCTGGAGCATTTTAAGAGTGAAGTTTTAGTCTACATCACTTGTTACTCATTTGCTGGTGACACCAAGAGTAAAGCAAAACAGACTCCATGCAGCAGATGAGCTACTTTCAGAAATCATACTTCGCATTCACATTCCTGTGAAGCGCCCAGCTTTGTAAGCAGTGGAGCAAGCCTCCCGGCGCACAGCATGAACACCGAGGGCAGGGAGCTGCCACCAGCGCTGCTCCTGCAGCTGGGGAGCAGGCAAGCCACCGGATGCAGGCGCTGCCAGAAGCTTGGTAGTTGCGACAGGTTCAGGACTTGAACCAAGAAAGCAAGTGGTTGACGTGCTGGGTTTTGCTTTAAAGATGCAACTTTGTCTTTCAGCAATACCTTTACTTCCACATTAAGCACCTGCTCCAAAAGCCTGCCAAGTAGGCAGGATGCCACTGAGCCCACAGCCCAGCATTCCCTTGGAAGGCGCAGCGGTGCTGCAGCAGCTCACCCTGCCCAGCGGCACAGCGCAGCTCCCACAACCCTCCGGGCAGAGGGAGCATCACGGCTCAGCACCGACACCCAACCTCTTCCAAGGGTTGGGCCTCAGAGATCTCCTCAAGAGGTACCTTAAGCAATGAAGGGGCCTGCACCAGAACAGATATAGCATAATGATCATCTCTGAAATGGGGGAAACGATACAAGTACTTGCTCCCTTACCTAACTGCAATACAGCATTCTGCTCCCTTGTTCATGGTAATTTCCTTCCAGCCCTTCACTGGATTATCAGACAAAAACACATATTCTACTGCTACTTATTTACATCTCTTCTCAAGTTAAGTTACAGAAAAGGAATACTTCTCCATCAGGTCAAATTACCCAGAAATCAAGATTTTAATAATAGATGTAGATAACCTTATTATCAAAACCAAAATTACCAAAAGTGTCTGTTTTCACGTCTAATAATATTGCAATATTTAACACAGTGTTGCAACTGACTCATCATAAGGCAGCCTAAGAAACTAAGATTCATATCTGCCTTGGGGAAAAAATGCGTATTTGAAAAAACAATTAAAACAATTTGTGCCAGCCCATCTGACTGCCATCTCCAACACTGCAAAGTCAAACTATCCATAACTTGCTGTGAAATTTGGCACAAGAATAACTTAGCTCAAAAATCTGCTGTGTTCGCTGTTTTCATTATTCAGACTTTTCACATAGCCTATGCAACATCTATGTTTACAGCACTTGGGTGCTCATACTATTAAACATCTATACAATCTGTGTTTATATCATCTCCATATTAATCAGATCGATTAGTTTGATATATTGCCCTGTCACACCACTGTAATACTAATCAAACAAATGGAGCTGCAGAGAGATGAAGCTGACATACAGGTATTTAATACTGCTTCCTTCCCTCTCCCCCTTTTTTTTGGTTTGGGGGGGTTTTTTGTTATTGTTTTGTTGTTTCGTTTTTTTTTTTTTAAATGCTCATGGGCACCACTGCCACAGGAAATAACAGAACTCTCAGCAAATCACAAGCACTACACAAGTAGCACTGCATAGTTTTGTTAGGGGCCATCAAATAAGAATATAATCCAGGACAGTACAACAAAACCAACCTTGAATGAGAAATGAGGCTAGTGGTCTCCCTTCACTTCTAAGAGGCAATTGGAGCACAGTATTTGAGAACACCCCAAGAGTGCCTTAGGGTAACAGCAGGACACTGAGTAACAGCCATTTGCCTGGTCAATCCTCACTGAACTTTCTCAGAAGACATCCAGAGATAACCTTGCAATTAAAAATGTCTTTGTAAACATTACAGCTCTGCAAGTTTTTGTTATCATAAGACTCTTTCACAGTTAATCATTGTCTACTGTAGTATTGCTGTACAAAGAAATTTAACTTTAAGTAATCATTATCTTTTGAATTCTCTTTCATCTCTAGAAGCAACTAACATTATTTCTAGAGCTCTATTAATCTCATTTACAGCTAGTAAACCAAGATATAAACTATATCTATCACTGAGGCATACTTTATATATTACAGAGCTGTTAAAGCATTCCAGTTCATTTATAGGTCTGTTATTTAATGAAGCTGTACTCCATCTTAATATATAGTGCCAAAAACTAGCCTAGGAAAATTTCTTTTCATTGTCCCTAAATGGACTGATAAAGATAGCAGAAAATGTAAATGCAAAATTGTTTTTGAATGCTCTCTGATCCAGCTTTAATTTTTTCTTCTGTGCCTGGAAATATCAATTAACAAAATTTTTTAATAGATTATTCTTTTAAAAGATTCCCCTCTCCTTTTCAAACAAAAAGAGTTCTTTGTAATAAAATCAACATTTATACAGCATTTTCTAGACTTCAACATCCCCACTTTGAGACACCACGAATGAGAAAGGGGTGAATTCTAACCATTAGTACTCTTGAAACAGTCCTAAGGTAACAAGTCACAGAGGACTAACAGTCTGCCAACCCATAATGGTATGGAAATAGGTTATTCCATGCGTAGGTCAACAAACTTTCATACAGATAACTGCTAGAGAGAGGGATGGTTTTCTTATGGAGTCACCGTCAGAGCTACTATGCATGCAGGTTAGCCGCTTCAAGCAGAGAGCCTTTTAGACCAAGACAGCCGGGACAGGTTGCTCTGTACCAATGGGACACATCTCAGTCCTCTCTGACCTGATGACCAGCATGTCTACCACTTGACCAGAACTCTCAGCAAAGCCCATGGCATAAGAAGATAATTTAGGAAAGGGCTAGAGAAAAGAGCAGAAAGGAGTTCCTGGCCAGCACAACTCGTCTGGCCAGCAGCTCATGCAAGTCCTGGGAAAGCAGGGAACAAACCGCACGGTGAATGGCTTGTTTTGGTGGACCAGATTCCTTTTGGTTAATTTACTGCCAAGTATGTACAGCAGGTGTTCTGTATATGTTACAAAAACTGCTTCTTAAGTGAAAATGTGGCCAGAGGGGAAAGGAAAGATATTCTAGAATATTGCTTAAAAATCCTACCCTACCATCTATAGACAGAGCCATAAATATTTAACATGTTTACCGTACTGAATATTTGATACTATTCAAGAAAATAAAATATGACTGGTTTTTAGAAGTATACATTAGTGCTGTTGCAAAAGTATTATTCCTAATTTCAAAGCACTTGATTTACTCCATCTGAATCACCTTCCCAAAAAAACCCTCTAAGCAAGAATAAAACTTCGAAAAATCTGTTTGGTTTCACTACTGCTTAAGTTAAATACAATAGAATAATGAAAATCCAGAAGATTATTCAGAAGCTATAAAAGCTAACCTTGATTTCTTAAAACACATCAGCAGAAACTTTTACTTTGAAAAAGCTAGACTGTGTTCTTCATTTTATACATAAATGCTTCCAAATTGCTGGAGCAGTAAACAAGCTAAAGCCAGCCGCTATTCATTTGGGGCAGAGGAGTAAAATACACTCCTGAATACTCCCAGATCTCAAAAGAGCAGTAACATAGAGAAATTGTTCAGATGAAGACAATATACATGTCTGCATTCATAGATCCTTTCAGTAAAGAGCTGATGAAACTCAGTTGCACACCATCGAATACTTGTTTCACAAAATGAGAAGGGTCACAGGTCTACTGTGAGGTCCAGATCCCAGCCTCCCACATTGGATTCCCAGGTAAACAACTGGACAGATGTGCTGCAAAAAAACCTGTAGAGGAGGAAGGAATGATGAAAACGCTGCACTGCCAAGATAGCTGCATGCTTCACACAAAGAACTAGAAATAAATAAATATAAATGCAGGGAAAATCTGCTACTCTGCATTGTATTTTAGCAGTGTGTTTCTGCTTCTTCCCTCCTCTTTATTTTTAATACCGATCACTTGAGCATAATGAGGCATTTGCTGCTCAAGAGCTCATCTACTCCTGCTGCTTATTCCTCACCTAATATCTCAGCCTACCACAGCATCATAATTAAGGCCATGGAGGTGATTAGGTTCCCAGTCATTAGGACTTGAACTGGGCACAACCTGATATTTTCCATCAGGCCAGGGGCAGACACGGAGAGGGTTTTCTCACGAGTCTTCTCAGTTTTGCCTTGCCACGTACAAAATGTTTCATTTTGATTCTTGCCTCAGTTACATTCCAAGCGGGGATTAAGTCAAATTTGGTTTAAGATCATTAAACAGGGCCTGAAGTTTCAGGTTCACAGGGAAATCAAGCGAGTTTCTTCTAGCTCCATTGTGCAAGTTGAACGTCACACTAATTACGCTGTCAAACTGAGGATTGTGAACTCTTAATAAACAGAGACCTGTTTTCATGCAAATTTTACTAGTAATAAAAGATAGGAAGAAAAATATGTCAGCAGAATTGTTCCCGTAAGCAAAATGTTTTTCAAATGCTTTCATGAGTTGTCAGCAGCTCTAAGTAGAAACAGTTACCAGGGTAAAGTCGTGCAGCAGCAGCTGAAAGTTTTCAGTCAAATCTTCTACTTGAGACCAATGCAGCGGAAAGCGAAAGGTAACGGCTAGAAACAGAGCCACGAGGGTCTGCGTGCCAAGATGCGTACAGAAGCAACGCTTACACGTGAATGGCTTTACTCCCGTTAAACCGTATAAGCTGGGGCGGAGGGAGAGCATTTACAAACGCAATCCGGCAAGCTCACGTGCCTTCATCTGTACAGATCACCTCCAATGCCACTTTCAAGTTCTGCGGGACACGGCAAAGGTCAACAAATTTCCAAAGCCCGTTCTCAACACATTCACAGAGCGTTACAAAGACTGGAACTACAGGAAAATAAGTGTGCTCTTAGAAGACAACAAGGGCAAGACTGCCACAGAAAAGTCTCGATGAAATTCTTTCAAATAATTCTACCACCACCACAGGTAAGATGAGGATGGCACAGCATCCAAAGAATAGGTAAAATACAATTGAAATAATTAGGCTCTTAATTTTTTACTTTCTAATGTAATCCATGGGGTCTAGAACAGACACGGCATTGCAGAAGCTGATGCAATAATAATCTAATGACAACTTTGTTTTGACCCAGAATTACTAGCAAGTTTAACACAGAACTTTTCAAAAAAATTAAGCTACAGATCACCAAGTGAGACCCAGGGAGCCTGCAAGTCTCAGGGCTCCAGGCTGCTCTCTAAGCTGGCAGTGAAGAAAGCATTTACCTACTGCACAGGGGTGCTGTGACAATTAATTAATGTTTGTAAAGTGCACTGAAGCTGAAAATTACTAGATACCACACTAAATATTAATTACCACAACTACAACACAGAACTGGAATTGTCATAGTGCTCTCATTGTAAACTGCGCTCATTGAGCAAGCTGGAAAAAGTTCCCAGTACCAAGCTGAGGTGAGCACCTTCTGTACAGACGTACGGACACATATACTGAACATGCTGCGTGTGGCACCTTACCAACCGCACTGGCAGGTATCATTCTGAGCACACTCACATACATACGTGTGCACAGCACACGAGGTTCGTGTCTGGCACTTTTCCAACGTGCCAGTGTTACAGCCCCCACCAGCTAGTGCAGCAGCCAGCGCTCACTACCAGTTCATGATCCCCTCCATACAGATGTTTTGAGAAAGCAGCTAACTTTTTATAGACCCTCTAGTTCTAAACCCAGTGGAAACTGCCTCACGTCATAGTTTTACAGCTTCGTCTTTTTTTCTTTGTGACATACAGCTCTTTAAAAGGGACTGAAAATAAATATGACGATTTAAACAATGAAGGGAATAGCATCTTTAGAGCAAATAATAAGTTACAGAAATCAGCAAGAGATACAATCCATATGGAAATATAGATTTGATTAAAGTAGCAGTATTTTGCACTGTCATCTGTTTAAAGTATCTTAAATGAAACGAGTTCAAGAGGAAGACAAGGAACAACCCCATTCTGGGCTGGCAGTTGCCACATGTGCTGTGAGGGGAATGCAGATGATGATATTTTACAAGTTCTAAAATTCTAATCAATATCACACTCATATCATTAGGTCTTCCTCACTGAAGGAAATACTACAACCTGTTTGCTCTTAGCCAACCACAGGCGTGTGCATAATCAATAACTTGCAATGATAGGAGGTCAATTCATGCAGCAAAGATACTTCCAGTATCGTTCAAAAAAAATCACTTAACGATTCTTGTTAAGTAAGTGAGCAGCTATTTTGCTTCTAGCTGAGTCACTGGGGTTTTGTTGGTTTGGTTTTTTTTTTTAATAGGAAGATGATAATAAAACATTAATTGAATGTGTCAGAAGAAGGATGTCACAAGAAGTATATCAATAGAGAGACATTGCTGCACCGTGCTTTAAAGTAATTGCAGGATGCTGGCTCTGCTCTTAAATAATTATTACATCAGTTATCTTATTCCCTATAGAGTCATAAAAATTTATTTATTTATTTTAAAGATAACTTGCCCATGGGAAAGTAACTTTTGTGCAGCTACACATCAGCTGTACGTTTCTGAAAAATAATAGTGAGTTTTACTTGATTGCTTGTAAAACATGCAGTTTGCTGTCTTCCAAAAATGTTGCACGGAATGCTCAGGCAACTAGTCAAAGGAGATCCAACTACACATTGCAGTCCTACAGCTACATTAAACATTTAAAATCTCCTCTAAGTCTCTACCTCACAGTAACACCATCAGCCTTCATTTTTACACCAGAATGCCCTGTATTAAAGTAGCAAGGGAGCATTCAGGGGAAAAAAAAAAAAGTCTCAGCTGGAAGTTATACAGAGAAGGCAGCTAGCAGTTTGGTAAAGGGAGGTAATAACCCACACCCTTCCTTTCTACAGAGACAAGAATTTATCTCCAGCTGGGATTTTCTACTGCACACAAGTAGTGAAACACATCCAAATAGTTACACAATCACCACATCTTTTCCTATTAAGGCAAAGAAAACACTGTGCAGTTTAACTGATTGTTGTAAGCACACAGACTTGTCACTCCCTCTGCAAACCAGAATCCCTGCTCAACATCAGTATGTGTCCAATTAAACATGCACTGTGCCTGGCCTTTGTACGCGGCGGGCAGAGACCCTTCTCTAATTCATCTGGTACTGGCAAGCAAGAAGCGCAGTGACAGCCACACTAGAGCTCAGGTTCCCTAGCTTCATGGGGCACAGCACCCTCCAGGCAGATTCCTCATCTTCCATCTTTTAAAAATTAGTAGGGAAAGCTCTTCAGCACAGGGACCACGATCATCAGAAATGCGTTATAGTACTACCAGGATTTCATCAATGAGAACCTACTGGTACACCTGGATGCCTACCAGATGGTCTTCCCAGCTTTTCGACAAGTCAGTGCTCCTTCCTTCTGGAGTGTGAGACACTCACTGCAGGGAGAAACCTGTTTCCTTACCTAAAGCAACTTGGTTGATCCATTGCAATAGATCTCTGTTCACTTGCCTCTCCTGAATGCCCTTATAAAAAGGGCATTTAACCAAACTATGAAACGCCAACCGAGATTTTTCTTGTATGCATTTGAACAATAAGCAGTGTCGCTAAAAAGGGGATCTAACACTGCTAACATTCAAATACCAGAAACTAAAGCCCAATTATCATAAGGGTCAACATCTGAGATTTAAAAAAACTGTATGTAATTTAATAGTTTTTATTTTCCATTTTAGGATGTTTCACTAAAGATAGGAAGTTTTTTAGATTCCCACCCAGTTCCTCCCTCCCACTGAAAACTGTCATAAGAGACATAAGGGAGTCTTTTACTCAAGGAGTTGCCAGCTCTCAAAACACATTAGTGCATATCTCACAATAATTGATCTTATCTTGAAACTGCAGCTGTGGGACGCATTTTAGGAGATAAGAATTTCAGCTTTGACTTGAAGGAAGTTTGTCACTTTTTGCAATCTGGAGAAATGCTTCCAATCACGACTGTACATCCCACCAACCAGCAAAATTACAAAGCAAACATACTGCTTTCTTCTCTTTTAAATATCACTTACAGACAAGTCAATCTTATGACCAAGGGAGGGATTCATTGCTGAGAACAGAAAACTATGTTAAGAGTAGATGACAGAATATTTTATGAGGATGGAAGTTAAGACAGAGCAGAGGGACACAGATGTGTGTGTACACACACACAAACTAGAAAGATTTTAGCAGATTTCTTCATCTCTAAATGAAACATATAGCACAAATAATCATAGTGACAATGAAGCTTGACAGTAGGAGTACACAAAATAAAAGCTAACTTTTAATAAAGTATCATTAACTCTTCCTCTGAGCATATTCCCAGCTCTAGACAGCACATTATCACTACATTAATCTAGGAGTACTCATGCAGTAGTAAATCACTTTGCTGATTATTTTTATCTGTTCCCTATTATTTCCCTTCCATAATGGAAACAAATAGCCAATGAACAAATTCCCATTTTCTTCTTTCCAGCCTTAGTATTTAAAGAAAAACAAGCTTACGAGTCTTGTTAAATTGATACAATGAATTTCCTTCATCAATAGAAATTAAAAGACCCACTACCACTCACATCCTGCACGTACACACCACCCTACCCAAGCCCCTACCAGCATCTCAATCTTTTTGCTTTTTCAGACAATGCAGTGACAGCTGTGCTCCTCTAAGATATCTTGGAAAGCTATCTGACATCATATCGCAAATTCCACTCCAGCATGAAGACAACTTGCAAAAAAACAAACTTCAGGATACACGGACAGAATATGCACAAATGTGTAAAATGCCAGGCTTAATGTTACTCCTTTCTCAGCCAAGTGCCATTTAGGATATCACTAGAGAAGTGAGGAAATACAGCTTTGCATCATCTTACGCCTCTTTCTATTTTGTGGCCAAACCACACATCTGCCCAGATTCTGCTGTTAGAAAACAGAGCAGCTGGGGCTCCCTTATCGCAGAGCCGCTACCGCTCCAGAGGCGTGTCTTCTGCTAGTGCTCTGCCTCACACACAACCACCCTTTGCAAGAGAAGTTTGCTAAGCTGCAGCTTTTAATCCCTAAGCTATCCAAAACATACTTTGGAGCAATGAATCATTTAACAAGGGGGGGGGAGCAAAATAAAAGCCCAAGAACTCTGGTTTAGTACAGAAAGGAAAGCAGAAAATATCATTATGGTGTGGATGACAAGTGAACAAGCAGAGCCTCATGGGCCTATTAAACTAGCTTATGTACTTGAGATATCTCAATTTTAATGATAGGAAACTGAGAAAAACCAAAGTAAAAGAAATTTTGGAAGACTTTTGCCTGGACAAGATTTAAGATCCCTTTCAACATTCGATGTAGCTGATAAAGTTGAGGCAGTTTAAAGATTATTTTTGGTTTTGTTTTAATCTAACTTGTCTTTTAAACCCAAAGAGAAGCCTGTTCATCATCACTGTAAGGCCCCAAAAAAGAGTCTGAGGCTAAAATCCAAACACACTGAAGCTTACTGCAAGCTACTCAAGAATCATCCTGCCAAAACCTCTTTACTGTAGAGCCGTACCTCTGCAAATTCTGATGATGAACTCTGAAACTCAAATTACCTATGCTGGTGTGCATCTATTCTCTTTTCTAAACAGCATATCAAAAATCTTATTTGAATTTGCTAATTTTTGCTGGTTTTGAGAGAACACAGTTTTGTAATGTTATCAGATACCACTTCCTCTCCTTCTTTACAAACAACTAAATTACAATTTTTGGTGCAATGAAAAATAAAGGAGTAGAAGGTTTATAGCATGCACTCTTACACATGGATGTGAACAGGGCAGGAACAACAGAAGACAGTCAGCACCCACCAATTACTGCCTGTCTAATCAGATTAGAGTGCTCATCTATTATAAAGGAAAAAGGACTATAAGTGTTTTTCTTTTCTTAAAACACTCATCCCCATCATACACTTCTTTGATAATAACTTCCTTATATTTTTCCTATGACAGAAAGGCATCACAGAACCACTTCAATGAGGAGGAATGAGAGGTCATAAGATGAATCCTAATGACTACATCAAGCTTTTGAAAAGTCGAGGGCTACAGTCAGTTACCTGTAACCACACCTGGCAAATCCGCAGAGCTCAAAAGACTGAAGTGCCTGAAGAACACAGCAACTTCCACAAGCCCCATTGCTGCTCCCTCCCTTTACAAAAATATTAAATCATATTTAGGTGCTTAAATAGGGAATCTGGTGGTTAACTTCAGCTAACCACGTTCTAGGGCTTGGCCAGTCTTACTAAGGAAGATGCACTTTTCTGAGTGCTTCAAAGATAAAAAACAATACATGCACCAAGTTCTATAGCTCATAATATCTTTTTTTAAAAAAATCATTGTCTATTCCAGAGCTTTCACTATCAGTATTACAGACAATCTACATCTACTTTATATACCACATTTTTAATTCTAGGGTTAATATCTCTCCCTAATGTAGCCAACTCTTTGGGCAACCCTTTCAGAGTACCTAATTTACTCATCTTCAACACAGGAACTTACAGTTAGAAAAATACCCACTTTCCCATGGATGCAAACACTTGTTCCAATGAGAGACCAATGTAAGTGCATTTTGAAGCAGTTACATAGTTTAAATAACAGCAAATGGTGCCCATGCATTTCAGAGGTCAAAGATTCTGTCTACAATTCAGGGCACATATACTCAAAGTACCCTGCTGCCCTAGTTCTTACTCGTGTACTTGGCCAACCAGATGGAGCTACAATAGACCAACTCAAATCTCATCTAAAAAGTCACAGAATTAGTACACCTGAGCACAACCCAACACACACCTCTGAAGCACAGAGACAACCTCATCAATCTCCAACAACCTAGAAGAGTGCTCAGATTTCTGACACTTCAGCCACAGAAAATTAAAATTTTATTTGTGGTTATGGATTTAGCTATCCACTACAAAAGACCTTTCAAAACACACTGGTATATATTGTCATGTAGAAATTTACAGTTGAACTTCTCAGATAGCTTTTATTCACACAACAGAAAACATGAGACGAGCTGAAACTTCTCATATACGCACAAAATTGCGGCAGAGCATTGATCAAAGTCAAACAAGAGAAACTTACACACTAAAGTTGCAGTGTTACGTTTGTATACAACAATCACCCAATATATAGCAATGATGTATAATCTATAATACTCTGATGTTTGAATATAGTGCTACAGAAGTTTGTCAAACTTCTTTAAAGGTTTTTAAGTCTTTTTAAACTCCATTCATTATTGTAAATACTTAAAAATCTACAGACTGAAGTGGGATATGAGATCTGTACAGATGAAAACATCTGTAGTTCCGTTAAAGAATGAAAACAGGTAATAATTAGTATGTACATTATGACACAAACCAATCACTACCTACATAATATTGCAAACACCTTAATCCAAAACTAGGGAGAAAGAACTGTTTGATAAGGATCAGGATATAAAACAGGATCCCAGAACACTGGCTTTTGTTCAGTGTCCTGTTACATAATGTCTCATGCAGTTCCAAGCACCTCCCGCTCAACAGTATTTATTTCATGTCTATAAAATATGAGCAGCATATTACCACAGGGCAGCAACATCAGGAAAAAAATCATTAGATACTGTACCCGTGTGAACACTATCCAAAAATTAATACAGAAACAAGAACAGCTGATCCAGAAGAGCAACTCCTATCTTCTTGAGCAACTAACACCACCAATGTAATATACCGGACAAGCAGACACATAAGGATGTCAATGCTGATGGTCTACTGCCAGCAGACCTACTAAAGACTGGAGATCGAGCTACTTCACTCAGGATGGTCACTTCCAGGAATGATGAGCATCACGTGGAAAAGATAAAACTTTGCACTACCATTCCCTGAGGTGCTGCCTGTTTTCTACACATAGAAATTCAGCCTCTGGGCCTGTCAAGATAGCATCTTTTGCAATATTCAAACCACATAAATTTGGAATGCAGAAAGTATTTTTCTATTCCTTTGCAAAGGATGTGCAGTCCACGTGCCTGTCCCCCACAAAGTCAAAATGACAGCTAGATAGAAGGAAAATTACAAATAAGAAGAAATAAGAATATTTTGAGAGCTTAAGCAGTCTGCAAAATATCTAATTGATTTCAGTGGTGTTTGAAAACTTTAACAAATTGTGGTGCTCACCATCATGATTATCTGCATACGTTAACAGCTAAGGACCTGAGCAATCCAGTTAGAGTATCCAACACAGTAATTTATTGCAATTAACCACTTCAAAGGTGACCTTTATTAAACTATCTTACCAATACACAGGATTCTTATTTAAGCAATAAACAAAGCATTCAGCATCTCATGTTATTGTCCTCTATTTCGCGTTTTGGCTTCACAAAGCAACAGCACAGTTACAACAAGAAGAAGAAATAATGGAAAAAACGTACAAATTAACACACCCAGATAGTACTAAAAATCAGCTACTAGTTATTGCATTCCAGTCCTTGTGCAGGACACAGATAATCACGTAAGCTACCTTGACCCTTGTATGATTACAAGATCTTCAGCAAGTCTGTTGCATTTACAGTCCATTCCAATATCATGCACAATGTCTTCATGATAACTCAGGTGTGAACTTTAATAATACCTTCAATGCCCAGAGGGGCAAACTTCAGATGAAAATTTGTGCCTTTCAAGTAGGGTGCCCATTGGCTATGGCATACTTACTTACCAGCACTTGGTTAAACAGTGCCTCTTCACTTACTGAGCATTTATGGGTTATAATATGTGCTTACCCATCATAACTCTCCAAGAGACAAAGCCAGCCCAACATGAAATACAGAAACAAGAGAACTTGGAAGAGTCCCTAGCACTGTACCAATTTACAGGAGATCTTATAGCTCCATCTAGCTCTGCACAATGGAAATCACTAGGACATCTAAGAAACTGCAACCTAAAACCCAAGAAATCTCAGCCATCACGTACACACATTGATGTGAGATAATACTAGCCACAGATATACTAGTTCTTAACAGGCACAGTTATGATTCTTTTAAAGGTGAAGTATTTAACCACTTTTGTTCACACATATTCATCATGTCCATCCTTCTCAGCTATGTAGTTCATTTAGCGGAATCTGTTCTGCTAACAGATGAAACAAAGGCACTATGGACTGCCTACTTTCTGACCTAAAACACCTCTCACTGCCACACTATTTGACGTGCACTATAGCTATAGGTTGTTACCAGAGGGAAGTGGTGGTAAGACATGGCCAGAGAACCTACTGACACAGCAACAAAGAGATGCACCTGGCCAACCGCAGGCTCTGCCCTGCAACTCATGGGACACCTCTCAAAGCGGCTGTGACCTGTGACAGCAGGAGGAGATTCTGACAAGTCCTACACAGAGGGTCACTCGCAGGGGAGGATATACCATTTCAATGGATACCTGTTAAACAAAGGGGTATGTGCTCATTTCTATCAGGACAAAACCTCAGTAAGGCAAACGCCAGGTCATTAAGCCCCTCCCTCTGTGAAAGAAGGCTCTCTTCTAAGGCTAAACTAATTTATAACCTCTGTGCCTTATCCAAAGTAGTACCATTCTGATTCTTTGGAGCTAACACACATGTAACACTTGAATACTTAAACAAGAATACTTGTAAAATACATTCTGTCAACATTTTTCCTAATTTATGTTGATGCTTATTCAATTAAGAGCGTAAGTTTAACTGTTTAAGTTTTCCCATTAAAGATTCTTCAACAAGTCACCACAGTGTATACTTGTATCAATTTTTCCTGCCACAGGGAAAACTATATCCATTATAAATCCAGAACTCCAATTTGAGATCAGAATAAAATACTAAATAAGATTAGCTCAGCTAAAAAAGGGAATAGAACTCTGCTAATTTTCAGTAGGACACATTGCAGGTAACTGGACTTTGCCAACTATGCATCAAAAAAATACAACAGGCTTAGGGACTAAACATCTACAAAATTAAATTTCTTCATTTATTAATACATATAATTTCAATTCTTTTTTTTAAAAAAAGAGTAGGCTCTGTATTTTTGAGCAAATGTTCATAAGATCTCCCGCTTTGTTATTAAATCTTAACAAAAGAAGAAATGTGACTATTGGAAAGAAGACACTAACATCTTTCATGACAATTCTTGTGATTTTTTTTTTTTTTTAGATTACCAAAATGAGTTTCTATAGCATCTTTAAACTACAATTTCTTCAGGATTCTCCATCAGCGGTGAATTCCAATATTCCTCCTGCTCCTCCCTGTGCAACAGATTCCTGAATGATCACAAAGTACCAGCAGACAGTAACTAACACGTTGCCAATTTTATTTAGGAAGTTCAGTGCCTTTAAACAAGTGAAAACTCCAGCAGTATTTTGAATTTCACACACACTACCCCAAATCTACAGCATATTTTCTCAAAACTGGAATAACAACCTTATATGTTACAATACCAAGTATCTCTACCCCTATTTGTGGAAAGGTTTAATCACAGATTAAACTGGCAATATCTGATCACTGTGCTAGAATGACACATAAAATGTTAAGAGGAAAACACTGAAAATTAGTAATCTTGATATTAAAAAAAAGAACCTTTTTTGTACATATTAAGCTCTCTTTTCTAGAGTACTTATGATTTGGATATTTCTCATGTTTCCAAGATGCTGTGACTGAAAGGAAAAAGACAGTTGCCAGGCAGAAACATTCAAGCCCAAGACAGAATTTTGCTTGGTTTTAAGTCCACCACAGAGGGATGGCAACCAAAGTTTCCAACAATAACTGTGCCTGCTATTAATATCCTTATTAACCAGCCTCAGTCTTCAACACTGAAGTGCTCACTTTCGAAAAATGGAAAGATTTTTCACTGAACTTCTACCTCAGCTTTCAGCATTGCAGCTATTCTCCGAGGCTCATCCCGAAACAGATGCAGACAGAACCCCCACCTCATCAGGAGATGGATGGCCATGCTGACCGAGGAAGCTCGCCCAGCAAAGGTGATTCTACCAGGTGGCACGAGACCAGCTGCAAAGCGGCACCATGGTCTGCTGAACTACAGTGTTGTTGGGTTGGAGGTTTTTATGTTTGTTTTGGTGTGGGGTTGGGGTTTTTTGCTGTTTTGCTTTATTGTGGTTTTGCATAGGTGTTGGCATGTGGGGGGTATGTTTTGCTTTATTTCTTTGTTGCTGTTTTTTCTCACGTTGGTGTTTGTGGGTTTTTCTGTTTTGTTTGTTGAGGTTTTTAGTTCTTGTTGTTTAAAAAAAAAAAACCAACCAAAACCACACTGAGAGCACAACATGACAGCAGAAGTACAGGCTATAGGAAAATTTCAGGATGCAGGGGAAGAGGGATCCTCTTGTGCCAATGGCAACTTAACAAATCTCTATGGTATACTTACAAAATGCTTTCAGGAAGAGGAAAGACACTTCAAGATCTGACTTCAGCTAAGCCAAATAATAGAAATACAAATCTTTACAAATTCTGAGAATGAGCTGACACTACTGAATTCGACTGCACTGCGAAACTCACAACAGATGTTGGGATGACAATTTTTCAGTGTCCCAGGAGCCAGTGCCTTTATCAACATTGGCTGGGCTAAACGGCAGCAACTTGGCCATCACAAGGCCACTGCCCACACCGAACCACTTTAAGTGCTGCAGGAAGCACAGTAAAATATTGTAGCGTCACAGAGGGATCCTAAAAGCACCTAGGTGTGATCGGTTCATCTTTGTCTCATTTTTCAGAAATTCTTAACACAGATGAGAACAATTTATTCTGTGCTACCAGCCCAAGCAAAATTGGGAAAAACTAAAGATCTACTGAAACTGTAGTCTGTTTCATACCCAAAGTAACCAGGCTTCTAGAATAAGACACTGCTAGTGATGCTGTTCTCAGTCACAGGACAAGGAAATAGGGAAACCTGACTTCACATTGCTATTTGCACTGTTTGGAACAAAAGCAGAAAAGGAAGGAAACAAATCTGCTATTAAAAAAAAATTCTGATCTCTGATCACATACGCTACAGAACACCTCTCTCAAAATCATTACATCCCAGTTCATCCAGTTCCACACATTCAGTTGTAAAAATCTTCATGAAGTACTTTGATGACTATACAAAATTAAATTTAATCAATACTGCAAACACAAATGTAACATTCTTTTTAATCTTCCATATTCAGTTCACAAAAAACAGAGGAAGCTACCTCCAGATGATCATATGCTCTCATCTTGAAGAGTGAAACAAATCCTTCCATACTTCATCATCTCCTTTTTTTCCTGGGACTCTAGAATGACACCTACAGACCAGGCTTTCAGCCTTCTTCACTTCAGGATTACATCTGTCTTAGCTAAGCTACTGCTTGTCACCACACAGAGCTGAAGGTGCAAGAAAAATGTCTCAGTGCTTTAAGGACTATGTTTTTCTGCTCAGCATTAGAAATTTTAAGTATCATACATTGATTAAAATGTCAATATTTATTCCTTGTCACAGCTGATAAGTTATTTTTTTTCTTATCTGTTAGCACAGAAGAAAGAACACACACCACTTGTGGTAAGATGAAATGCGAGTGTGGCTGTACAGCAAAACCTAATGGGACACAGCTAGAAGATACACAAGATAAATAAAGGAAGACATACACACAACTGTATTGTTTTCTTAATCCCAAGGAAAGTTCTTTGAAGGACAGAGTCACCACCAAAAGCAATCCCTTATTTGCTAAAGCATTCGCAGACTCCAGCTGGGTTTACACTGCAAGGACCAAAATAATAGCTACAGAGAGCAAGCCACGTAAGAATTTTCCTATGCAGAAAGATTCACAACTGGCAAACTGCAAACCACCCAAAAAGCATCACAAAAGTTAGTCTTCCCTCTTCTCCAACTTCAGAATTGCAGAAGAAAGAATTGATGCAACAATATCACTCAATAATCCATCACCCACTTTTTATTCATAAACAAGATTTATATTCAAGATCTAAAATAAAGGTTTTCCCCTGCTACAATTCTCTTAATTTCTGTTCCTGTTCTCATGACTCTGCAAGTCCCATGCATTGCAAGAGCACAAGTTCCTTGCTTCAGCAAAATCTGTCCATTTCTTCAACGTATCATCCAGCAACCTCTTGTCCAACTGCCCAAGGCATCTTGCGGCAGCAATCCACTCCCTCTACCTGCTAATCCGTATTTTGCAATTCTCTTCAGCCTAGACTGTGCTGCCCCTCTCCTCCACCTCAGCACACCCTAAAAAGCCTGAAGAGGTGAGAACATTGTTCAATCACACACCAGATCAAATAGTAGATTTTTTTTTTATTATTTCTGAATTCAAACAAACAAAAAATACAACAACAAAAAAACCCCACAGTGAATAGAGATGATGTTCACTGAAAATCTTCGGGTTTTTAATAATGTGAAAGACCTCAAAAGAATTTATACAGCTTTATTTTGTGGATTTTTTTTTTTTTTAAACATAAATTAAGGACAAATATCTGACTACAACTACTACTGAGGCTCAACGTACATTTTACCAAAACAAGTAACTTTTACTTAAGAATTAACTAGACCCTGACAACACCATAAATCCTGATTCAGGCTAGGCGGTGTTAGTCTTCACATTAATCTGCTTAAAATTCCTGACTTTAAAGAACGAACAAGGGCCGCATTACAGGCTTATAACAAGGTTAAGCTTGAGATGTTCTATTAATACCCTCCCTAAAGCTACCAGGAAATTCCTTAAAGCAAGCAAATTTTTGGCTTTGCTGTGGATTGTGCTGCAGGGCAGTTTGCTCCAGCTCCCCTAAGACAAGGAGTTTATCTGCGGGCTGCATCAGCAGCCCATCTCCTTTTGGGGGCTCATCAGGAGTCAGAATAGTTAACAGTACAATCTGGAATTCTGCCATGTTCACTCTCCATATCCCACACACAAATTAAGTTTTAACTGACTGTCAAGCATCTGATTCATTTGTGAGAAATAACAGTTTTATCTGTCTAAATTCCAGATACTCAACAACATAACTGAAGCCTTTAGAAAAAGGTGGTAATCTGTTGTAATGGATCCATGGTAACTGTGTCTACACACAGATAATGCACTAACACATTTCCTGACTCTGAAAGGGTAGGAGCAAAATCAGGTTCATAGTCTTCAACCATAATCTTTTGCCTCTGTCTTTCCTACACTTCTATATCACAATTGTGACATTTGGAATTTTAATCAAACAAGTTGGCATAGATATGCAACTCCAAATGAACCTGAAAACTGATGTACGAATCTACTGCTAAATAAAACTAAACATAACTTTCTTTTTAATTGCTCAGGTCACAGCCTGAATCTTAGTGTAACTGAAAAACAGCTCCAAAATAATTTATTTCAATAGGCTTATCGGCAAAGTTCAGAGCAACCAGAGCAGGATCTCAAAAGCCTGTAAATAAAACAATTGGGCACAGCTTAACTCTGCCTGGTATCTCAGCCGGACTGTGGAGACACCTTGGTGAGCAATTCAATAGCTATTTTAAGAGGTCCAATTTAGTGCACCCACGATTAGTAATTGTCTTGCCTTGTTCTGCCATCCAGAGAGGATGTTTGTAACTATTTCAAACAAAGGAATGGTTGTTGAAGCATTGTGAAGGAGAGAAATTGGTGTCCACAAATAAAATTACATTTATTTCTACTAAGTAATGTTTCTGAAGTTCAGCTGAGCAGCTTCCTGCATCTAGTGACGGGAGCCAGCTCTCAGTCACGTACCTAGTAGGATAAATAACGTCAGGGAGGGGAGGCTGCGGGTTCTGGTTTTGGGGTTGGTTTTTTGTCTGGTTTGTTTTTTTAGCTAAATATTGCATTTGTGACTTCCTCTGCCTAATTGGTTCGGTCCCATCTTGTATTAAAGACCTTGGGTTTATGAGATAGTCCATTTGATAATAAAAAACCTACTAGGCTGTTAGTCATTAAAGTAATACAATCTATATTAGAGGTTTGGGTGCTTGTTTTTGGTTTGGGTTTGGTTTTTTGGTTTTTTGTTTTTTTGTTTGTTCGTTTGTTTTTTGGTTGGGTTTTTTGGGGGGGGTGGGGACTGTGTGTGTCAGGAATAAAAGGCACTATGCTGCAAACTTGGCCAGGTTTCTTTGCTCTGAAAAACAGTAATATAATGGTGATACTAGAATTGCATTCCTAATACAATGAACTCACTGCTAGAGACCACTGGCCTTAATTCCTTAGTTGTGTCAACTTCCTAAACATGCTCAATTTGGCCACTGAAGCCTATGTCAAAAACACTTTTGTATCAGGGTACTAAGATACACATGTTACAAGCTAGCTTCTGATACACTGGGGGGGGAAGAAAAAAAAAAAGTATTTCAGCACATGAAATCTTTCACCTCAAGCTTCCTTAACATGTCCTTAATTCTGTTTTTTAAAGTAATATTTGTGATAGTGATTTGCTTCACTTAGATTCATCCAGGATGTTCACACTGAAATCAAGTTATATGCACACCTTAAGTAAGTTAGCACTTAAAATTAGAACAATTAGAACTTTTATACAATTAAGAATTAGGATCCTCTAGGGGACTGTCTGTCTGCAAAATTACTACTTGTTCCTGTTACATTAAGGCACAAGCCAAAGGCAAATTGACTTTGCCTTCTGGGAAATGTAATGATCCCCAGAAATTCTCTGCTTAGAGTTAAATCAATTGTCATTCATTAATTCCATATTCCTGAAAAGAGGGTCTGCTCCAGCCTCACCTTTCTCTCTCCTACTTTTACCATTCTTTGATGACAAGTTAATTCTCAAGATTTCAGTTTTAAAAACAATGCGCGTGGGTCAGAGTGCTACAAAGATTTGCCAGATTCAAATAATTCCATATTAAAAGCGACTTTTTATGGCGCTTTACCACCGAAGGTACTACACACAGTTGGTGAGAGAGCAACTAAAGCTCTTTTGCTTTTACTGCTTAAGAATTGCAATCATAAAAATTAATGACCCAGTTTTAGTGAAGCTTCGCAAAGTGAATACAAACACTATGTAAACTGTAGGGACAGCAATGTCAACTCAAAGCAGCACTAATGCCAAAGGAGAGACCCTGCTTTAAGTTTCAGAAAGCTGGTTCAACAGAATGCTCAGGAGTTCACAGCTTCCACGCAGTTGCAATTTTGAGCACTGTGCTCTCTTTCATTGTTGCCAGCGTATTTTCACAACCACTCCATTTTATCACTGGTTAGAGGAATAAAGAAATCTAGTTCAGGTTCCCTGTCTACTGAGCTCTGTTTCTGTTAGACTGTCAAACAGTATGTCAAACGTAATGGGAGACAGAAAGCACACTGGGAACGCTTACATAGGAGCAACTGAACTGAAATTTCCAATTCATTTCACACATGAATCCTTTTATTCAAAGCCAACCTAATCAAAAACTGTTTCAAAACTGAGCTTAGTGCCACATTTTAAGATTGCAGGTTCTATTCCAACTTTTCAAAGCAACATCGTTAAAAAGGAACTAAATCATTTCATAATTTCTCTCTTTCCAGTGACTGCATGGTACAAATAATGAGCATCACCTGTCAACAAAGCCTCTACGGAAATGTACTTTCTCTTCATGACCCAAGATCACAAAAGTCATCTTCATCTTACCAATAATTTGTCTTTCTGACTTGCAAGTGGAGTTTGGAGTTGGAAAATGAGACGTAGAAAAATATTTGAAAGGTGTTGGACATGTCTTGTCTCACTAGCACCACGGCATCACATCTGATTGAGTTACCTGAAATAAGACTGTGCTTTTTCAGTTCCGTCTTAAAATTCAGTTAGCACTGAAATGCGCTTCTAATTTTGCGCTGAGCAGATCTGAATTATACACAGGACATTTTTGAAGCTGTAGGGTAATTAGATCAGACTACAGGCTTAATGACAGGTAGATTAGAAAAATTGCAATGATGTTAAAAAACCTGCCTCCACACAATTCAGCAGCTCAGGCTTTCACGGCATGCTGCAAAGGGACAGTGTGCTGAATGAGCTAATCCCGAGCCAAGGAACCAGGACTGATCCTACACAGTCCCAAGGGACCCTGCTACACCAGCTGACCCTAAGCCAGCCTTCTGTCTGGTTTCACACAGAAGTCAGAGTAAGAAACTCCCCCATATCCGCACACACCTTGTTCTGAGTGAGCCACGAATCTTGAAAGCAAAATCCTCTATGAGAATATTGCTTCTCTTTAACCAACTCTACAGGTAGTATTGAACCCATGATATTAGCAGAAATTCTTATTGAGACCTAAATGTCTAACAGTCCTTCTTAAAGGGTTTTAAGAACCTTTATCAAATCTTTAATTATTTTTAAATTTAAAAAACCCTATAATTTACAATTGTTCCTTTTAGACCTGCCCAATTTTTTTTTTTAAAAGTATTTGCTTGTCCTAGCTAAAAAAGGTCTTTCACTCTATTAACATAAAACTCATGCTGATGAAGAGGGCTTCAACTACTAAAAAAGTACTTTTTCATAGCTTCAAGCTTCACTACTGCTGGAGATCCTCAATATTCTATCATACACAGTCCAGAATTTAGCCAGAGACAAGAGCACTGAAACAACCAGAAGTCACGGCATCTCAAAGTTTTAACCACTTCGTGTCACATCCTACTGTATGCAGATCACTAACTTCGTCTCATCTTCCCATGTTTAAAACAAGAACAATAACATCTACTACTGGGAAGCTTCTCAAGGACTCTTACTGTCAAGCTTCTAACGTATCTTATCACTATCTTATTTTTGACATTTTTATTGCTCTAGCATGGTAGGTTCTTCTCCACACAAGACCACCACAGGCTTATCCTGGGGTTTTTGTTTTGTTTCTCTTATTGGACAGTCTAGAACTAAAAGCAGCATCAAACCAAGTAGCCTGTACACCGGGTTGCTAAGTTACTCAGGTAAATCCCAGTATCATGTGGTTGTGTTACCCTCACATAGGCAACAAAAAAATGCAGTTTTTCAAAGGAAAAATGTATTTGTTTGGTGAACAATCACTCACTCTTCTATTAATCAAATGAATAGCAAAAACAAAAGAGCAGCCCCCAGTACTGCATTCTTCACCTGATCTTGAGGTTGTTAGCTGGTGTTTTGGTTTTTAACTATTTTTTTAACCTTCTATCAGCAATCCATTATACAATTTAAATTAATTTTCTACACAAGCTGTCAATAAACTGCACTCTCTCTCAAGCGTTATAATTCAATTCTGTCCATTTAGAAGAATATCACTTCAGTATGTTTTTAAAGAGAAAAAAGGCAAACCAACTAGGTCTAGTTTTAATTCCACAGCACGTAAATCAGATAGATACATGCTTTCAGGCCTCTTCTTTCTCTGCTGATATTGTCAACATATTTAAAAATGAAGTAGCCACCTAGAGGTTCTGACTTCTGTTTTATAACTCTAGAGACTAAGTTTAAAAGGCCATGAGAAAAATAAATGCTTTATTATTTACATTTCTGAATTATGATGATCATGGCAAGGAATCTCTCAGCAACCCTTGCAACATACCATAAAACTTTCTGAAGTAATAATTTCTAAGTATTTTCAGTCTTCACAGTGACTTATTCAGATATTAAATTTCCTATGAAATTAACATGACCTCTGGAAAAGCGGCATCTTAAATTATATTACTTCACTTATTTAAATTCCATATAACTCACTATGCTTTATGCATTATCTCTGACAATTTCAGAATATTAGGAAGTTAATTTCTAAAATTACTCTATTATTAATGCTGATCCAGTAAAATCAAAGGAATTTAAGTGGAAATAAGGTTCTCTGTACAGCTTTCTAACTCTCTGAATGGACTGCAGCTGATAAAGTAAATCTAAGGCTGGTCTTTTAACTAGAGTCTGGCAGCCTTTGAAAGGCAGGAGAGGACTGGCTGTCTGAAGCCAGAGCTGGTATCAGGCAGGTAACTGAGTAATTCTATTACAGCTTTCAGGAGCCACCGTCAAACACATTCTCTCAGATCTGCTAGAAAGTTAAGAGCTCTCCTATGGAAGCCTGGCTTCATATTCATGCATTATCTTCAGAAATCTATTTGTATGAAAGTCTTAATTCCCAGTCAGCCACCAAAAAAAAAACAAACAACAAAACCCCCCCAAAAAAACCCAAACAAACAAAAAAAAACCCACAAACAAAAAATCCCAACACCCCAAAACAAACCATACAAACAAGCACCCCAAAACCACATTAATGCAGATAAATACCACCGCTCCTCTTCCTCACCATTCATACATACAGCATGGGAAAATTCATGAGTGCAGCTACATTTCTGAAACCATCCCTAATACCACCACTGCCCGGCAAATTGCACGTGCATGTTGAGGCTACTGCTAGTGGCATCCTGCAGTTACAACAGTACTGTTAAACCTGCCTAAATTTCCCAAGGTAAAAATTATAATGCTATCTGATCTTAACATCATGCATATTGAAAGTATCCAATTCTGAGTACAACTCTTCCAAACAGAAGCATCAGAGTAAAATCTAAGACAATGAATTCAGGAGCAGCAAAAATTGCAGGCTCAAGTCTGCTCTCATTGAAATAAACGTGGCTTAAGTCATGCTAAACGCTGTGCAAACACATCTGCTAGATAAAGACTGACGTTTAGAATTTGAGGAAGTTTTAGAATGAGTTTTGAAGCTGCTGACAAACATGCAAGGTTTACTTAATGTGACCCAAATAGTACTTCACAGTTCAGCTCTGGACTACTTTTTATAGTTGTCTGTTCTGTAGCATGACCATTGAGGTAACCCGAAAATTCATGTAATTGCTTCAGTAAGTTGTTCAAGGTACATTCAGAAAACAGGTAAGTTTAACAAAAACCACTTTTTAATCTTTCATTACAGAAACAACCCTGCAGACACCCAGATCAGTGCTGAAGGAGGTGGAGGAGGCGTTCCAGGGGCCAGAGCAGAGAGCAGCACCCTGCAGTCCATGGAGAAGACCATGGCGAGGCAGGCTGTCCCTCTGCAGCCCATGGAGGTCCATGGCGGAGCAGATATCCACCCGCAGCCTGTGGAGAACCCCACACCAGAGCAGGTGGAGGTACCTGAAGGAGGCTGTGATCCCACGGGAAGCCCATGCTGGAGCAGGCTCCTGGCAGGACCTGTGGACCTGTGGAGAGAGAAGTCCACGCTGGAGCAGGTTTGCTGGCAGGACTTGTGACCCTGTGGGGGACCCACGCTGGAGCAGTCTGCTCCTGAAGGTCTGCACCTCATGGAAGGGACCCACGCTGGAGCAGTTTGTAAAGAACTGCAGCCTGTGGGAAGGACTCATGTTGGAGAAGTTCGTGGACGACTGGAGCATGCTGGAGCAGGGGAAGAGTGTGAGAAGTCCTCCCCCTCAGGAGGGAGGAGCGGCAGAGACAACGGGTGATGTACTGACTACAACCCCCATTCCCCATCCCCCTGTGCTGCTCAGCGAGGAGAAGGTACAGAACTCAGGAGCGAAGCGGAGCCCGGAAAGAAGGGAGGGGTGGAGAGAAAGTGGTTTTAAGATTTGGTTTTAATTTCTCATTATCCTACTCCAATTTATTACTAATAAAGTAAACTAATTTCCCCAAGTCAAGTCTGTTTTGCCCATGACTAACTGCTGAATGTTCTCTCCCTGTCCTTATCTCAACCCATGAGCCTCTCATTATATTTTCCTTCCCCTGTGCAGCTGAGGAGGGGAGGGATGGAGCAGCTTTGGTGAGCACCCGGCATCCAGCCAAGGTAAAGCCCACCATATTAAGCTTCACACATACATAACAAGTCTTAACCCAGTCAGTTGGAAACCAGTTTATCTATTGAACATACGGGTGAAAAACAGAAAAAAAACTTTGCAGGTAATGAACAAGACACAGACCCAGAGGAGGGATCTCATCAAAATGTCCACTATTTAATTTTATTTACTCCCTCACGTAACAGTAAAGGATTTAACCACCAGCGCTCCAACCCAACTGCCTCCTGTGCAGCGCTGACTCCTCTTTCTAAATCAATTTTTATCACTCACTGAGCCTTAAACTCATGCTCTTCACTGAAGCATTTAATTCAATGCAAGTGTTAACTAGAGGGAGCGGGGGCAGCAGGGGAAGGGAAAAGTATCACTGGTAAACTATCAGATTACTTATCAGTAGAAGAAACAGAAACAGCTTGTAACACAAGAAAGTTCACTGCTGTACTGAAAAATCTATTTCCTTTGCATTCTCCCTCACGTCAGGCACACACAAGGAAGGTACACACAACTGCATTCTGATAGATTGCAAAGCCTTCCTACCACCTAACAGAAGGGATACTATTCTTTTTCCTTATTCAGTTTTTTTGCCTTTGTCCATGGGGTAGTATCATTTGAGATGACATCACATAGCATAAAAACACATATTCTTGGCAATTAACACTCAGGATAGAATCATAGAATGGTTTGGGTTGGAAAGGACCTCAAAGATCATCTAGTTCCACCCTCCCTGCCATGGGCAGGGATACCCACCACTAGACCAGGCTGCTCAAAGCCCCATCCAAACTGGTCTTAAACACTTTCAGGGATGGAGCCTCCACAACCTCTCTGGGCAACCTGTTCCAGTGCCTCACCACCCTCATAGAGAAGAATTTCTTTCTAACATCTAATCTAAATCTACCCTCCTTCAGTTTAAACCCATTAGCCCTTGTCCTGTCACTACAGTCCTTGATAAACAGTTGCTTTCCATCTATCCTGTAGGCCCCTTCAGGTACTGGAAGGCCACAGTTAGATCTCCCTGGAGTCTCCTCTTCTCCAGGCTGAACAATCTCAACTCTCTTAGCCTGTCCTCATAGGAGAGGTGCTCCAGCCCTCTG
>VXBL01003409.1:2180749-2248053 GCA_013400195.1 Aramus guarauna
GTCATTCTCAAGTAAAACTTATCTAGTCAATATCCTGAATCTGATCTGGTAAGTCATATGGAATTGATGAGTCATTGATAATCTGCTAAATAAGAGAGTCACATACAGTGAAGTTTATTTTGAACAAGTTAGTTATATTCTCAAGCTAATATACACATCCATTTTGACCAGAGGGAATTCCATTGTCCCTAGAGGTACCTGTACAAAACTGTTTGCCAGGCACCCTGTTAGGAAAAAATTGAAATGCTTGCAGTTAGCCACAATATTTCACAGCAAGGACAAGCATGAACACTTCTCAGAGCTTTCTTTTATCCCCTCCCAACAAGTAAAAAAGTCATCTCTCACCTACATGTCAATACTACATATAAAAAAGTATACACTATAGAACAGGGGGTTATAACACTCAGTTTTCAAACACACATAGAATTTCATTTGCACAAACAAGTGTTTAGTAACCTCATTTTCTGCACAACAATGAACACTTACTAGATTTCCTACACTCTATATGCTTATTCCAACTACACAGAGAAGCCTGAAACAATATTCCAAGATATCATTAATGTCAGATTGCTTGCATTAGTTCTAGACACAGTAACATCTCAATAACAGTAAGCATGGTTCATTGCTTCGTTCACATTTATTAAAGTCCTACAGAATTACTTCTTTAAACTTGTGTTTATTTCCAAGAAATAAACAACCACTTAAGTCAGTTACTAGTAAAACTAATGACCCAAATATATGGAAAATGAAAGCTATAAGAACTGAAAATAGCACCCAAACCAACTGAATATGAAATCCATCCCCTTAAATTTCATTAAAGCATCTCCACATTGTGAAGACTGCTTGTGTGAGGAGAAGGGTTGTTTGGTTTTTTGGTTTTGTTTTGTTTTTTTCATTAACCTAGAAGCTTTCCTCCTTCAAGTGAGTGATGCCAGCTTTCTCACCACCATATCAGTACCTCTTCACCTCTACAGTTTTACTGCTTGGAATCAAGTCTCTATTGTTCACATCTGAATGTCTGTGCTACACTCCAATCAAAGGAACTAAGTTTTATCATCTCCAATTTCAATCCAAAAAAACCACTTGTCTGCATCACACATCTACATTTAATACAACACAATTTGAGGACAGAGTCTGGACAGTGAAGTATTTATTAGAAGGAAAACCAGAACTACATTAAGAAACCAATATAAGTGCTTCTGCATCTCATCAGTATCATTAAATACTTACAGCTATACAAACGCATCAATAAACCACCTCTTTCACCCACCAAAGTGCTTCAGAAGTTATATACTGTAGAAGTTCAAAGTAAAATAGTATATCGGGAAACTGGTAAATTCACATAAAGTTAAAAACATGGAGTGGAAGAATAAGTATCTTGTGAGAAATAGGCCATTTTCACACAATATAAAAGCCTCCTAAGAGTGTTTTTTAATTTATTTCCAATAGATAATTATAGAATTTATGTAAAATTTCTCAGTTGTACATCGGATTAGTAATGGAACTGTTCTCCAACAATACTTAGTATTCCATAAACTATAATTTACATGGACATAAAGGTACTTGTGACATTGGTTTTGACAGCTATAACAGTTGTTTTTCTTAATAGACCATGAGCCTGTTGTCAGAAGTCCAAGAATGAATTGGACTGCACTAAGTGACCAACAAGAAAGGAAAAAATGATACCTGTCGTTTCATTGGGGGGGGGGATCTAAGTAGTTTCCTAGCAAAAACTAAATGAATGAAATATATCCCAAGGAAGCAGTGAAATTAAAACAATGCTGTATGGACACAATGTAAACATGGTATCAACTTGAGGCAGTAATACTGTATTTCCAAACAAGGTTCAAGTAAGGCCCACCAGAATATTAAAATGCAATGTTTTTTCTTCTTTTTTAATGAAGGGAAAATAAAAGCTCTCACATTTCACAGATGAGACCATGTCTACAACAGCCTAAAGCATTGCAGAATACTGCATTTGGTTGCATTTCATGGGATAAGGTCTATTACACACTTACAGCTAATCTGATACAGTCTGTCATGTCCAGCTTTTCCACCCCATGTCAAGCCTTTAATGGATCAGGGAATCCAGTTATCACACAGCCAGGTTAGCTCACTCAGTCACAACATGAAGTACAACTATTTAAAGCTTTCTTCTGAGTAGGAAAGCCTAGAAGAAATCCTTGGGTGTGTGGGAGCAATCCTGTACTTCAGTCCCAGCCCTCAAGGATGCCAAGTTGGAATACACAAGCCTTTCGAAAAGCTCTCCAGCACACTTGCGCAACAGCACAAGGGTACAGATTGAGCATTCAACCTTCCTGTATTAACAGCCACCCCTACCAGCAAAATTAAACTTGCCACATAGCAAGTCACAAACCAGTATTTTAAGGCAGAAAAGACCTCATTAAAGCAGCAATCACGAGTGGCTAATCCACTCCTGAATCAAACTATGTGTTAGCCACAACGGTCTGAGACACAATCTTTCTTCTTCACACAACATGGCTACTTCTCACTCCATCTGATTCAGAAGAAGCAGAGGTGCTACACTGAAGCTGTAATATCCAACCTTCACTTGATATTTATCTCCAGGGCAGAAAATAATTGGATGTCACACCTACTAACTCAATTTCATTCTGCTAATTATTCTATACCAATATTTTTTTTCTTTTTCTCCCCTCGCCACTGCATTTTGAATAGGATTAATGAAGTCATTGGTGAAATTATTTTGAAGACTATTGATCACGTACATACAGTAACTACTCCCTCAATATCTCCTCAGAAAAAAAACAGCACATAAAAAACAGATCAAGCTTGACAGATTTATATTGTAGTCTTCGGAAAACAAGATCTAAGACTGATCTCAACATCTAAATTTTTACTTTAAAAAAGGCTTAAGACATGGTTATTCCATTCTCACACCACTGCAAAGAACTAATCAGTGATATAAAGAATCTATTTCAATTCAAAAGAAAAAGCCAGTTCTTGTTTCTGCACCATTCATTTCCTCAGCGCTGCACAGGCTTCTGCACAAGGCAGGTTTTTGTTCTTGCTCTTCAGTGTGGTTCTCCAAGAGACTCACAAAGGGTCAGCACCCTTCTGTTATTTAGAAAGTATATTTACAGGAAAATATATTTAGCACTAATGTTCTATGCCAAATATGTATTGGATTCAAGTTTTCAGAAGTAAGAATTTTACTATTTTGTCAGTTAGCCTGGTGATCCAAAGGCTGAACTGAGAGCATAGCATATGCTATAACAAAGAGAAGAGAAATTGTTGTTCGTTGTTTCTGGCTTTTTTTAAAAGGCAAATTTTACTGAGAGTCACAACATGATAAACGTTTGCACAATTCTAATGACAGTCCAATGCCTACGTGCTATAGAATAGCTAACATGCACAAATGCTAATCAGCTGATACAACCGTCAATGCCAGAAGGACTGAAAGGCATAAAAACGAGCAAAATAAGCAACAATATCGTATAAAAAATTGGTGGTTTGAGAATGTGGATTTTCACAAGGAAGTCAGATTCAACAGTTAAAAGGTACATAAATCCCATGATATCACAAGTTAGCACATACAAAACAAAACATCCACGCACATGATGATAGACAATACCTAGAGACTTGCAATTACTCTATTTCATTATCCTTCGGAAGGGTATGACAGGTCAGCAGGGTGAAAGACTCCCAGGTGGCCTCTCCTGGCTACCGCATTTTGGTTTCGTGAGCCCCTGAGCATACTGAGCTGTGGAGGACACAGGGGAGGGCAGGCAGCTGACAGAGAACTTCCTGCTTCCCTCTCCTCCATCCCCACAAAATCTCTCCTACAGGCCAGTCGGAGGCTGAGCCTTCCCGAGGAAAGCAGGGAGAACGTACACAAACAAGCCTTGGAGGTGGCATAAAAAAAAAAAAAAAAAAAAAAAAAAAAAAAACCACCAACCCAAAAAANAAAAAAACAACCACACCCCACACACATTTTTCTTGGGCACCAGTAGGATTCCAGAGTGTTTGGTGTTACCTAAGAAGCCAGTAAGGGCTGCTGAACTGAAAACAAACCTCAGAATTGGGCACGGCAAAGTGGGGTTTGGGGAACCGCTCTACCAGCCCTCTCCACATTCTGCCAGCCTCTATGTTCATATTTATTCCTTTAGTTTTTGTTATAATGAAACCACAGTTTTCAAAATCCACAGTTCTGATAGACTCCTCTTAAAATGCTGAGTGATGAAAAGTAATATTACCTTCAAACTTTGTCCAATTCAACATCCCATCATGCATTTATACAGGTTCCAGTCACTAAAATATCACTATGAGATTAATACATGGCTAAGAATCGTCTCCCTCAACATTAGTTCAAGGAGGTAACCAATTTATGAAAAGTGTTTATGTGCAATTACCCTGGCGACTGTCCATCAGACACCCACCACCTGAAGGGACCGCTTTGTCAGCGGACAGTCCTGTCTCAGTTCGCCAGCGGCATCCTGCCAGAAAAACACCTGCAGGCTGAACAACCTGCAAGGTAGTAGACAATATACACAGAGAAAAGAACAGAAAAACAAAACAATGACAGCATTAATTACTCAAACAGCTCAATGACTCACAAGTGGGACAACATTTATGCCAAGTTAACACAGGCATTTCTTCCCACTGGCTAATTTCAACATTTTGATCCTGCCATCAAAACAAGTCTCACTTCTACCCACTGGCTTGCTCCCTGTATCCCAATTACTCACAAACACAGAGGATGGTCTCACTCAACTCCATTGATCTGGTCCAGAGCATGATGGTTTGTGATTTATTTCTTTAAAAACCAGCACCACTGCTGAAATGGCTTCTCTTTCTCTCAACAAGGGCAAAAATCCATCCTAACACGTTTGAGCAGTATCTTTATTACTAGTACATTACGGTACCCTCTCCCCTGCATTTCACACTCTAGCAACACAGAAAACATTGGGATTACCATACTGCATTTGCTCTGTTCACATAATCCAATAACCTATCTCCCCATACGGGCCTGTGCCATATGTGCCATGAAATGGTAAAAGGATCTTTCAATGCTCTCCCCTTTCAAATCAGGTTTCCCTCTACTCTTCAAAAAAATTATGAAGCAATTTAAGTCACAAAGGACTGAGTTTAAACTCTCTTCCAAAACATAGGCTGGCATCAACTAAATACCTTGTTAGCTGTACAAATACTCAATTCCCATTTTCAAACCTGCTATACCTACAGGCCTTAGCTATGTTCTGCAGCAATGTTCACATTTGACATTTCTTCTTTTTCCCTTCTATTTCACCAGAGATACTTGCCCCTAACACTGTTTGGCAAATCAAGACAGATTTTTTTCAGTATCTCATTTACCAGTGTAAATCAAGTATACTGTTGAGATAATATGTATTAGAAGTATACTGGAAATAAAAAAAACTAAAGACATTTTATTTGTTACTTCAGCAATTTCCACTCTTAAATTGTGAATCTGATAGAAAGGGCATGAACATAAAATGTTTTGTACACAACCTCAGAAAATACGCAAGTTATTAGACAACATTAAAAAATCAATTAACTCACACAATTATTCTATAGTTCTTGAAAAGTATGAGAGAGACCTTGTGAAAAGTAATAATCTATTTATCACCTTGTTACTCAAAGTTAAATAACCAGAATTCAGGTTTTACAATCTTTCTTCATCATTTTAGACACCAAAACTATTAGCCGTTGACTCTGGCCAATATTCTTTAAAAAATATGAACTCCATAATTTAAGCTAATGACTACTGTTGCTGAGGTTTCTATAGTTACTCACGAAAGGGTCACAGCTCTGTGAAATACATGCAGTCTCTAATAATATGCTCCACCATAGCACACTGACAACCTTTAATGATTAATTAGGCTAAGACCAAGTTCCTGGTAAAGCACAGAATCCCACAACACACTCGCTACCTACTGAAGAAGCAAACAAAACAACTTCTGATTTTCAGATAAAACCATGACTTCAGGTTCTACCTTTGCATTCTGGCAGAACCACCCCAACTCCATGAACTCCCCTGCTAGCCACAGCAGCAGCCATCACAGCAGAGCTCCCACCATGGCACCAGCAGGTAGGGTGGTGATGACACTTTGGAGATACCTCCTTATCCTCCCACCTTTCCTCCCTGATTCTTCCCTGGAAGATCCCTGAAGAGATGACAAACAAAAGCAGTATCTGTACTGTGCAGCACACTTGGCAACAAACTGTTAGACTAGGTAGAAATCACAGTGTATCAGCAGATCAAAGTATGGGACAATATCTGTCAAAAGACCCAAAACATTAAAACAAAATACAATGCACTTGTATCTCACTGAATTGCTGCTCTAATGTTACCATTTTGATTTTCTATTTCTTTCTTATATTTTTCTTTATTTTGCTCTTAACTGCACAATACAGAAAGGTAATTACCATTAATCACTTCCAGATATTGTATGTTGATATTTGCTTGGGAAGAAAATGGAGAAGTCTTGTAGAAAACACTTAAGAAGGTGGAAGTTTCTTAAAAAAAAGCATTTAGGCTATAAATCTAGCAAAATAGTATTTTTAAAGCAATGCAGTGTAAGAAGTAACTCTACTTTGAATGTTATTGAACAATTCCTTTATTTTCACCATGCCTCATATGTAAGAGACCACTTTCATCTCCAAAACTCCTACTTACAATTGCATTTGTGACATAACTGAACTTAATTGTGTTAACAAATGTCACTATTGAAAAATAATGCCCTTTGCTTCTCCGTGAGCTAAGCACTTCCACCCCGCTTCAAGGGCTTTACTCTTACGTGTGCCAGACTTCTGCCTGCATGTGGATCAATCTGACCACTATATATACACTGAGATATAGAATGTATTATTATAATTATATATTGTACTAGGTATAATTATATATTAGATATAACATATCTCTGATAATATTGTCTCTAATATCTCTATAATATACATAGAGCTATAATATATATCTAATATAATGTATTATGTTATATAAATGTATATAGGTGTGGTTTTGTATATACAGTTATATTAGCTATAATATATATGCATGTTTATAGCTATTATGTGTGTTATATCTAATACAGTATAAATTATATGTATAAGTGTAAAAGAAATTGCAGCAAGTCAAGCATGCTTTCACTTTTGCGTTTTGATTCTAGAAATGATATTATAGAGTTGCAAACAACGTAAAAAACCCAAGAGCTCAAATATGTGCCTCATATTCAACATGCAGAATTTGCAGGTTTAAAAAGGAATGCTAACTGCAGCGAAGCTACACTTAGCTGTGGCCAGATATAGTTACCTTGTTGGCTTCTCACATCTCCAGCAATGCAATCAAGTCAAGGCCAAGTGAACTCTGCTCAGTTTCTTCTTTGGGCAGTTGGGGGCGAAGATTGGGCGTTTTTTTGTTTCGGTTTTGTTGGGATGAGGGGGTGAAGGGGTGTTTTAGGTTTTGGAGCGGTTTTGGTCTTTGTTTTGTTTGGTATTTTTACAACAGTAGCTTCAATGAGTGCTAGCTCTTTCTGCCCCCCTTTTTTTTTGGGGGGTGGGTGTCTATTTGTTAAGGTGAAAGAGTATGGAGCTAGTTAAAAAGTTGAAAATGCAAAAACAACTTTTAACCTGTCAATACTACACCGATTCTGAAGCCAACAATAGTTAATTAATTCATTTCTTAAATCCTCTGGGATGAAGAGATAAGTTCGCTTTGCCTATGAATTGCTCTAAATATTAATTTTTGCTTGCCTACTGGGACTAAATCAAACACAGTTAAAATTGTTACTGTGGTTACAGCGATGGATCAAGGAAAAAATAGAGAAGTTCTTTAACCCTCAAAATACAAATGAAAAGCCTGCAGAAAACAGCAAAGCACTACTGGTATTTACACGACAAAGAAAAATACAGATCCACGTTTCATGCAATTTCAGAAGAACAAGGCTCATAATTCCAAGTCTCTGACAGGTTGATTTTTTTTTTTTCTCTCCAATACTTAGAAAACACAAAATGTTTACACAATTTTTTTCAGAACATAACCATAAATATATTATTGCATCTTCTTTACAATCACGATAAAACAAAAAAAATTTGTTTTACCTGCTAGTGAGGGAGGGGGAAGAACAATGTCAAAACAGTTACCCGCTCCATCTAAAAGATGTAGGAGGGTGCGAGAGGGGACACTGAACACACAACAGATACACTTTTTATGTTAACTTGCTAAAGGCAAAATAGTATTAGTACAACTTCCAAGTGAAATTGTATTGAAATTATGTTGTCACAAGAAAGGTCCACCTGAAGAGCACATGAAATGGCATTGTTTACACAAACAGCACTAAAGGATAACAGCAGAAACCCACAGCTGTGAAGAGATGTATACAAAGCCCCAAAACCAACAGCCATGAAATAGTATCCCTTTAAAACATGCAGCAATATTTAATAGTTCTGTACAAACTGTAATTAACCATTAAGCCACACTTAAGGGTGATAAGAGAACAACTGTCTTATCACAGGGCTAGTTTCCTGGCAGCAACGCTGGCAAAATCTTTTCTCCAGCATCCAAAAAGAGCACGTGGCACCTAGCCACAAGGGACACGGCTACGCCAAAGCTGCTTGAAGCGGTGGCAAGTCCAACAACATCAGAACAAAGGATGAGGGAAAACCAGCTCATTTTGAAATTACAGCAAGAAATCTATAAAATACTGTAACTATTTTAATAGCCATTGCAGCAAGGACATGTAACAAGGGTAGGTTTTCTCACGCATGCAGACACAACTCTGTTACTCCTTGTGAGAGCTATAGCTGCTCTCATCTATAAATGCTACCTAATTCTAGTTATTTACTTAACAATTAGATTTATTTTACATTATTCCATTTTTATTTATTGCAGGTTTTCTCCCTATTCCTTAAAAACATTACAATTCACACCCTCATTAAAAAGTGCCAAAAATTGTAAAAGGGCTTTTCTAAAACTAGAGTTTTCATGCTATCTGTGATATGTTTTTTGCTTTAATTGGCATAGTTCAAGAAGTGGAAAATCATCATCCACTGCTTCTCACAGTAAATTTTGTTAATGAAATCATCATATTCATTACTTACAAAAAGGTTGGAAGACGAAACATCCAAGAGCCATACAACAAGTATTAAATCAACCCAAGTACAACCTTGTACATATACAAGAAATTTTCACTCAATGTTACAAATATCTTTTATTGCATTCTTATTTCAAGGATATTAAAGTAGCAGACCCTTTTCCTACTCGCCTGTAGAAAGTAAGAGGTTCAGATAACACACATCTGTAGTTTGGCCAGCCTCTCAAGACTAACCTTGCAGTTTCCACGTACTCATGAAACACGGCAGGCCAGGGAAGCATAAATATTGCAGTGAACTCCAGGCTTTCTAAATTACACGCATCATCAGTCATCCAAGGCTGGGGCTGCAGACAGCTATTTGCAAACAACCTATCCTCTGATTTGAGCAGAGATTCACTCAGCTCCTACCAAAGTTCAGTCTTTCTCCTGCATGTAGCAATCCAAGTATGTCATCTAATGTCTGCTTGTGTTTTATCATTATAACATAGTCTGATGCATCACGAAGCTTAAAAAATTCTCAATCTGCTCTCAGAAGTTTACCTACCTCATTAGTCTTTACTTTTTTGCTCTACACACTAGCAATGACAAAAAAATATAAATTATTTAATGCAAGCTATAGAAGCTGTGGAATTAGACATCAAGCCCACATTTTTTATTGCTTGATTACATTGAGAATACGCTACTCTCTGACAGCTTTAGATAGCTCTGTTTTAACATTAACGTGCTTGTTTTGAAGATGAGCCTGCCTTCTCTTTTCCTGTTGTCTGAAGATGTACATAAAGCAAATATCGGATATTGAAGTACAATCCAATAAATTATTTCTAGTTTGCTAGTTTGGAGAGAGGAACAGATTCGGAAGTCTTTCATAAAGCAATACGGAAACAATTCTAAATTCCAGTAATGTTGATCTCTGCAATCTCTGTCCTGCTGCATCGTTCCATCTAAGTCATCTCTTTTTCATCTGCCTAAGTAGCATTTGAAGTTCTTCTGAGAAGAGACCTGGTCTCTTCAAGTGACTTGCAAAGTTCTGGGTCACTCTCTGACAGCATATTTTATGCATTTTATACAAAGAAAATACATAAATCACTTAAGATACTTTGTCTTTTTGCTCCTGAGTTTATTATTTATTGCAGATGTAAATGATGCCTGGAGATAACACTAATATTAAATTGTTCAGATCGCAGTAATATCTAGTATTCTTACATAACAGATATCATCCACTATACTCACCAGGCTGTCAAAATGCCATTAACTAGCTTTTCTCCAAGAAGGGCAGAGAGATGTATTCATTTTAGACCAGATATTTTACAGACATTGAACTACTTCTTTCATTATTAGTTTTTCTGCTGCCTCGGGACAACTGTCAAGAGTTCTTTCCACCTCACACTTCCTCTTCTAGAAGTAAATACAACCTGTCAGTGCTTTTATTTTCAACAGAAATGGGAGTCTACAAAAAAATAGGGAAAAATAAAGGAGAACATCACTGCTGTCATTTTGAAGCAGCCCAGCAGCAGAAGGCATAGAGAAGTAGAGACTATGTGCAACGTGGCTTTCCGGTCCATCGCTAGTGTGAGACATTCACTGCATTACAATAGGCAAAACAAATTCCCCCTTTTCCTACTCTTCCTTCACTAACGCTGTACTTCAAAGCCCTATATATAAAAGAAAGTTTCCCATGGAATTGTTAGCTGTTTCATTCAACAGCAAATTTTCCACTTGGTACAACAGGCAAACTCCATGTTCAACTTTCTCCATAAGGCATTAGAGAATTTCAGTGCAAGTGAACCTGCAGCTCCAGGTTATCTAGAAGTCCTTTCTATCATATTAATATTTTTAATATTAATACAATATGGAACATATCCAGGCTTTACAATGGATTTTTTCAAATGTGATCCTACATGAAACACAAAAGCACTCAACTGCTGTCTCACAGAACTATTTAACTGAAAAAGGAGATACTATAACAAAAGTATTTTTAACCATTACACAAGTGCTGACTTATTAGTCCACTATTGCAAGAAGCTTGGTCTAAAAGAGGTTCCTACCAGGCTTTCCTTTATGAAAAATTTAATTAATTGTAAGCAATCCAAATGACTGTTATATAGAATGCACACATACACAGAGATATACTAAACAAAGAGCGCAATTCACAGTTCAGCAATTAGACAGGTAGGACCAAAGATTGTGAAAAAAAACTCCTCAGGGACAGCAAAAAAAACCCCTTCAAATAACTTTGCCTAACATCCTAAGATGCTGACTCAAGACAAGCAGGAGAGTTAGCATGAGAATAATGTAACAGAAACACTTTTAAAACTCATTTCGTCTTGTTATTTAAAATACGATCCTAGGATTAAATCTTTGAATTTTATAAGCACCTGCATGGAAGTTCAGCGAAACAGCAATTTCTAGTTTCATGAAATTTGACCTGTCTGGGTTTTCTTGCAAAAGAGGCAGATGTGGAATTCACTGGATCTTTTGCCATTACTGTAAGGCTCTATAGGAATAAACTGCTGGCTTGTAGTATAGTAATAATAGTCTTAAAGTTAAATGAGTCCAATGCTCTTGTCATCCATCATTCTGCAAGTTTTTTAAGCCACAAAGTTTTTTATACACAAAGCTGTATAAACCAAAAAATTCCTTTTTAATCAATTTCTAATTCTTTAGAAATGTATCTGCATGCATGCTGTGATAAGCTAGATAGTATCTTTGTGAGTAAACAAGAGGAGAAAAGAGCAAACTGCTCAATGAAGCTACCAGGAGATAGAGACACTGAACAGGTAAGAGTAGACCAGACCAAGAATGCAATGCTGTTAGCAAGCAGCCAACTCTTCCACCCAACGGCAGTATGCTGCCCTCTATCATAAACAGAATTTCCCACACTACAATTAAGCCCAACGCCTACTAGAAAGACCAGAGCTATGTACTACTTCTTCACTGGTAATTTCTGAAGCTTGTGAAAATTAATTTGAAGAATGAAATTAATTATGAGCAACCCAAACATCAATTAGCTTCTGTACAGAAGAGATCAAAAGACCTTCATTAGCTTGCTCACTTTCCTTGAAAGTTTTTTTTAAGAAATCTCTCTGGCAAATAACCCAAGTTCAGCATAATACAAATCTGCTTTAGTAACAAACTCCAATTAAGGGTCCAAAGTTCCTCCTGACGACATTTTCTGTTAGGGATTTATTACAAGTGTTGAGCAGACAGAGTAACAGACAGGCCAACAGCACATGACAACCCCAAGGAGTGGCAAGAAGAGAGGTCAACTAACACTAAGGAGTCTTAAGAGAAGAAAGAAGAGGTTATTTCTGATTCAAAGGAATTTGACATGTCCCTCTTTTCAGTGGCAACACTTTCTTCCTCTGATCTACAGATGAAAGGAGAGTGCATATACAGAAGGGAAATCCAGAAGGGAAAAAAACTGCATCCACATAAGCAATTTTCTTTAAGCATTTACTCAAATTACATGATCCTGCAAAAAACTACTCCATCCTCCATGCTTGGCAACATACAGTGGCAACTCTCAAACAAGAAGCGCTCATTCTGTCATATGAGAAAGGGAAAATACTAGATCAAACTGAGGAAAAGCTTAACCTGCTCATAACAGCATAACAATGCTCCACGAGGTAAACTTTAGCCCAAAGCAATCAATGTGGTTGTTCCTGGGTTTGGATTTTTGTGTTTGGTTGTGCTCTTGGGGGGGTTTTTTAATTGAAAAAGTTTGGGCAAGACAGGGTACTCCTGTGATGAATCCTGGCAGGACAAAGGCTTCCTACACTGCCAATAACACATCAATTGATAAAACAGATATTGTTAAAAAAGTAGTGTTTCCCTCTTTATCCACCGACACCTTAAACCAATGGAAACAATGTACTTCTCTCACTGCTGCAGAGCTAATGGGAGAAAAACCTGTTGGCTCCCTGCTGATTTTCAGGACTGCCATAAACAACTTTAAAAGTCTCTGAAAGCACAGTTGTCCTGCAGTCAACTAACTTCAACTTTGACAGTACATCATTGTTTGCAGCTGACAGTACCAATTCTGATACATACCACTTTGTCTACGAAGTAATGGAAAAATAAGTATTAATATTTGCTTCCAGCTAATTGCCCAGCTCATTTCATGCTATACAGGAGGATCTGCTCTAGGTAAGTTACCATTTGATTTTCAAGTTTCCATCAACTTCTCACCTGTCAAAAAAAGAGAATTAGAAAAGCCATTTCATTTTGCTAACCTTGACTACACAGAAGTTGAGGTATAACCCCACAAAACAGCTCTCTTCCTCATAGTCAGCAGGTAAGCAAAATGTTTTCAAGGTCTCAGAATTTGGCTCCCTGGGTGATGTTTGCCCATTGAAATTTGCATTACTTGAGGATTAAGGCAAGAGTGACAAAGCTACTCTCAATACTATTTCTTTTTATAGACATTCTCTTAAGTCTGTGTAATAAAAACACTTTTGCACATTCTGATCTTGTAGGCAGTGACATTTACACCACCATGCACCTTGTGAAAAGTCAACTACAACAAATAAGAAGGCAGGGGGAAACAGCGAAAGGCCAGGACAGGCCATGCAGATGAACGCTCAACCTGGTGTATCAGTGCTGTGCAAACAGCAAGAGAAACTCTCCTCCATCCTTAGAAGACAGAACAAAAAGAAGAGATATTTTTAACAAGAGTGCTTCAGTTAATATTTCAACACAACTTTAGTACTTCTGTCTGATCAGTTGGTTTCCTTGTTCAGGGGGACAAACAAGGGAGAGGTAAAAGTATTTCAGATTCCCAAAGATGTTATTTGATACACCGAAAGCCAAAATAAAGTTTGAAATCATGAATTTTGTGCAGGAAGAGTTCTTCGGGTAGACATAGCAATAATTATCTCTGAGACCCAATTCTCAGACTTTAATGGTATTGCTGCTTAACAGTGGATAGGATAAGTAATTTCCATAGTAAGTGTACATTTGTGCCACCACTGAGAGAAGAATGAAATCATAAAAGCCTGAAAGCGATTATCCCACAAACAGATACAAAGGTCTATGGCAGACTGATAAGCCCCTGGATGTTATGAACACTTCCTCTCCTATATGTCAACCTGATAAAGACATCCAAGTGATTTTCTTTTCTTTCTTCCCCTTCAGTGGAATTCGATAAAGCAGGGAAAGATTGTTTAACCCATTGCTTTCTAGTGAAGATAGACAATTGTTAGAGGCGTGCATAATTTTGGACCTAACAACAGATGTCTTCATTACAAGGAAGTGTCTCCTCTATGCCCAAAAGGAAATTTTGAATTAAAATCTTTTGGAGCTAAGAAAAAGCACCAGTTTTGCAAATTCCTACTCCCAGAGGAGGGAATTTGACCATGCCTTCTTCAGCACAGGCACAGAGCAAAATTTATTTCCAGAAAAAAAAAAAAAGTGTGAACCTTGACACAAAGTTATTTAGCCTTACACCTTTAATTTCTTCGAAGAGAAAAGAACACAAACATGACACTTCACTACTTTGCTCAGTTCACCACCTCAACATTGAAAAAAAATTGGAATTTGGCAAATACAAGCTGAAGATGTTTTACAGACAAGCATTCCCTAAATTTTTCATTACGAATACCGAGGTGGTCCAGGATACTTTCAAGGAAGCAGAACAGACCAGAGCTTAATTAAAACCTTGACCTATCAATACATTTCAGAAACTCTACCAAGTCTGTTCTAGGAGCCCCATGTAACCTACTTATAATCTCATAAACTGGTACACAAGTTTTGTTTGCATTAAAGGTAAGTAAGCAGCCACAAAATACACAGAATAACAACATTTAACACCCTACCTTGCCAAAAGTTGTCTGAAAGGCTTTCTGCTTTTTCTGGCTTCTCTTGTTCTCATAAAGATCCTGAGGGAAATGCCCAGATACAATGGTATTTCGTAAACTGCTCTCTCATTAGGGCAGCATTATAAACTATATATACTGGTTGGATATCCTTCTTCTAGGCATGTTCACGCACCTCGAAGAATACTGAGGTTATACACATTTACACGTGAAAATTATTATCAAGTTTAAATAAGTTACATTTGTGATCTATCACAGATGTCACTTCTAGATTCTTGTGCAACTTGTTTAAAAAGGAAACAAAACAGTAGCATTTTCCCTTTATGCCATGAAATACTGGTTCTTAGAGGACACAAAAGGGAAGACTTTGCCATACAAATGTACCTAAGATGACAGTGTAAGGAACAGTACATAAAAGATTTTATACATGGGAGACAGAAGCCACTCCTAACTGATCACTTACTCCTATTTTATATATGATCTCCATATGACTTACTGGGAACTTACAAAACAGAGAGATAAAATCAGCACATTTAAACATTGTTCTAAAGGCAAAGATTGAAATGTTGAAGGTGAGGGACAAAACTTGTATCAAGAACTACAGCATATTAAGAAAACTAATTCTTGAAACACATGGCATAAAGCAGACGTTTTCCCTAAAAAGATAGATACCAGTACGAATCAATCATATATGGGCTTTACCACATTTTGCCTTTTCATTTCACAGCAAGACATGTACTCTTCCATACTTGTTGTCTGAAATACTCCTGATTTTTGTTATATGTGCTTAACACCACAGCCTGCTGTCAGCAGAAATCAAGACAGAACAGAGCAAGTTGTGCCTTCTGCAAGCCTGCTGCTTCTGAAAATAAGTTATTGTGACATGCCTCACGTGATTTTTTTTTTTTTTGCCTTCTCTTAAACTGGCTTATGTGCAAAATTAGACTGATGTTTAAACAGTGTCAGGCTGTCAAAGGGAGAAAACGACAGTGCTACTGTGACATGAAACATGACAAGAAGAAAGATTAATCACTTACTCAAAAGTGAAAAGTTGAATACAAAACGCATAACCATGTGTCTCAAATTTGTTATAGCAGGTGAAAGACTAAATGCTGATCCCAAGATATGCTTCATAAATTCCAGTTAACTGAAAAAAATAGTTTATTTTAACAGCAAACGTACTTTGAAAACAAAGATGGAGTTGAAGGTAAAAAGTTCCAAAAACATTTGCTTTGGGGTTAAAATTTTATATATATACACCTGAAACAAGTTAGCTTCCTACTCAGCACTGGAAAAGAATTTCCAAACAGGAAACAATTCTACTCAGAAGTGAGGAGGAGTAAAAATTCAGCTGTAAATAAAACCAGAAAGAATCACAGCTACAAGCAAAGTATTTCAACTGTTTATTCCACTATTTTAAAATCAACTCCACTACAGCAGGATATACACCTAAATATTTTTCACCTCCACTTCCATTTGTCCCTGAAATGCATCCTACTGTTAGGCACCTTTCAGAACGATTTCTCATTTTTTGTGCAAGTGGGTCATGCATGAATTTACTTATTAGACATGTTTGAAGACTGAAAAGGTTAGTCAGCGCTGCAGTTAGCAAATAGGTTAGCAACCTCTTCTAGGGAAACAAAGGAAAAAAGAAAATGTAAACTAATTAACATTAAATGTATCCATAATAATGTGGTGACAACCACAAGTTCATGATTAAGGATTTCTAATTCTTGAAGTGATAAGATATTTTGTTCTTAACTGCAGCACACCTGAATATCTGCACCGGAGGAGTGAAAAGTACAAAAGTGTGGAAACAGCAGGTGATTTACTGCAAAACAATGCAGCAGAAACCAATACAAAAATATTTCCCTTTTTACCAGAAGGTTCTTGCCTCCCTGGCCCAAGCATATCTAACAACTCCTTTATGTGCTCTGTAGTTAAACTACTCTCTGAAAAATAGTTCCCTATCAACCCTTTTTCCCTTTCACACATTTCAACCCAATTAAAGACAAGAAAGATTAGTGTGAAAGAGACAGTTAATTTTAGAAAATTTATGCATAGACCCAAATGTGTTTAATTACTTCACTATTTCCCACATGTAGGAAAATCATTTTTAAGTAGGCTGTAAAACAGTGTTTTAAAAAGTAAAATCAATGACAGGAGCAGTCCAGTACAGAGCTATTAAGTGGATATTGAATTAAAATTTAGCTTCTTAAACACTTCTTTTTTCATCAGATTTTTAAAGAAAACCACAAAACACTTGAAATTGTTCACTTACATGCTCATCATGAGGACACTGTAGAAGTGTAAGGAGTTTTAGACACAATGAAACTCTTTTCTCCCTTTCCTTCAGTCCTTTTCCCTTCTCCCAAGACATAGAAACACTGTGCTTGAGATACAAGAAGAAAAGCCCTAGTTCTGTTTGCCCCTCACCTATCCCGGTGCAAGGCAGCCATCCCACAGCCCACAAGAATGCTGTGAGGGGAACACAGCAGAAGAGTCCAAGCTAAAGGATGCACAGAAGCCTCATTGCTCCTTTAGACTCCTACAAAACAGATCAAACCCATGCATTTACAAAAGCGTTCAAAGACTATTTTTTTTAGTTACTTAGTTTTGCTCCAACCAAAGCTCACAGTACCTAACAAAGCATCGCTCATTCAGAAAGCTGACAACAGAAGACACAAAATCTTACAACTTTAGAACCATTCAACAACAGAGAGTTGGGAGCTTTCACAAACAACTGAACTAAATAGGAATAAGGAACAGAGGACCAAGATGACAGTCAGGCTCAAAGGCAAAAACCAGTATTTTTAAATAACAGGCTTGAGAATTGTGATTTGAAGGCTATGCATCCCTGCCTCAGATTTCCTATGGAGCACGTATGTCAAAATTCATGTGTTATTTGTACCTGGAGAACTGCATATGAGCCTTACCAGTTTAATTATCTACTTTCCCATAATCAAAATATACATACCATGCATTCTTGTACATATAAGCCTATGCAATCTTTTGAAGTCGCCTCAACATTGCAGAAAAGGGAAAGAGCATCTTAACAGCTGTTTAACACTTAAATGACCAGGCTTAAACTACTGGGAACTGGGAGCTAGAGCACTTGAAGCACCACTCTTCAGCCCTGTATCATCAAGATAGAAACTCCTATTTTGTTTAAATCTACCCTCATCCTTTCTTACTGCACCACCAAAAATACTTCAGAAGCCTTTATTAGCACCAATTCATTTCATTACAACACAGCCTTTAAAAACTTGGAAAAGCATGTTTTGCACCACTTCTTTCAAATTTACTATTTGCTCCAGAACATAAGAATCAACAATGTGCATTCAACACCAGTATATTTAAAATCTATGGGAAATGAGCATGTGCTGAGGTACAAGTCACAGCGCAAGCAGCTGTCCAAAAGCAAATAATCCAGAGACACTGTCTAAAGACATGACAAACAAGGGCCAACTGATTCAGTGTTCAAATGTTATCACATCTACCAATCAAAAGATTTCAAGTCATCTTAAACAACTTCACTCTTTTGAAAAGAGCCATACATTGACTTAGACTTTTTTCTCCGAATGTTTCTGTATTTTTCAAATACAAACGATCTATTCATGTGTAAAAAGCTCCCTTGGTTCTGTTTATTCAGTTCCATTCTTAGCTGAAGCAGAAGCTTTCAATTGAAATACATAGCACAAACTCAAAACAATATATAATTACAAAGGAATTATACTGCAAGCCACTGCAGACTGACTATCTTTCTCCAAAACACTGAAGTTCATCCAGATAGACAAATAAAGAGAGACTACCTTGTTACAAAATCTGGTAAAAAACCCAAAAGACAACACTATCTAAAAAAGAAAAAGTAGGTGATCACACTATTTAACTGTTAAGTTTATTTACATTTTACACTGCTGAAAAGAAATGCATGCATTAACAAACAACTGAACTAAATACAACTTTTTAAAAGAAGTATTTTGCAATTAACAACTGGGAAAGACAGATCAATACCTAATTAATAGAAAAGGCAATTTTCGTACAAGTTAAAAGGCATGTCTCAAGCCCACCACAAAAAACTTTTTGACAAATTTCTCAATACTAGCAAGCTAACAAAACACTAGCTATTAGAAATAATAAAAAGTGTTAGATGACTCTAAACCAATAGCTTTTCTTCCTTCTTCTGAAAACGTTTAATTGCTTAAAATGCCAGTGCACTCAATATGCTGATTATTATTCTACCACTTAACTGGGTTTTCAAGCCTTCTTTCACAAAATTTTCTCTTTGGATACATTACATGTACAAAACCATTTTAAAATATAATGTACCGTGCTTCTGCCAGAAGTACTATATTATCACTAACACAGTGAGCTAATGACTGAAGGGGACAAGAAGTATGATTTTACTAGCACTCAAATGCCACACACCAGGTTACAAGGAGAGAAGGAGAACATGGGAGCAGCAACCAGTTGGAAGAGAAGAAATGATGGCCCGAGCCATCTGTAAGACACACAAAGCAACAGCACAAGCCTTGCCAGACCCTACATGCACACACTTCTTTACAAGGGGACTTGATCACATAATCAGCAGCAGAGCTAATGCAGTTCAAAGACTTAAAGTGATGGGCCAACATACTCCAGTGAAATCTGGTGGGGGAAGACTCATTCTAACCCAAGCACAGCTCCATGAAATCATACAGATCCTTTGTACAAGCCTTTTAACAGCATGTTAGTTGTACTGGCATCAGAGATTCAAACAGCATGGCTTACCACACCATTAGATAATCCATTCTCTAGGCTAAAGGTGTAAAAGCTCCAGTTGGCTTGCTCCTGAAGTCAAGATCCCTTGGGAGCAAGCTACAAGCCCAGTCTTTGGTCAGGTAACTGAAATCTACAAAGCAGTGGCTCCTACACAGCCTCCTGCCTGTAAACTACTCCTGTCTCCTCAGCTCTCGGCAAGGTGTGCTGTCTCACGGCTTCTGTCCTATGGAGATTTTGCTCCCTGGTTTACAAGATCAGACTCTTGGGCACTGCAGGACAATTATAGCTGATGTTTAGATCTACCATTACTTCTTGAGCACATACTGATCACAGTGCCAAGTTTCCCAAAGTCAGAAACAAGTCTCTGAAAAGCACCACCAGCAAGAACACAAACACATGAAGACACATGCTTCCCAAGTGAGAGTCAGTGTATAGTACCTATTTAACACTTGTTAGCAGCACGGGAACCTGAAGCCTCCCTTTATCATCATCGGTGCCCCCAGGCATAAATGGCAGAGGACTCTGGCATGCAGATCCCACAGTCCTGCAGTTGTATTTGTAGCTGGCCTTCTCCATGCACAGTACATTTCACTATTACAAACACTTCTGAACCAGCTGTGGCCATTTCCAAATACCGTCTGCCTCTTGGAATTCAGTCAGCTCCACACCTACAGTCTTCCATAAAGCACAGGTGACAAAATTTAATAAATCTGTTGTTTGCTAAGTACCAAAAAAAAGATATTTAAGATGTTCCTTATGTGCTGCAGTACTTTGCCAAAATAAAGCAATCTCCTCTGAAACTTGGCAATCTCAGCTTGGATAAGCAGTTGTTTGCCACTCTGACAGAGCCTCTCAGACTTTGTGTTAGACTTTATTAAAGAAATTGTCTTGTCTGCAATATGTTCATCGAACCCACTATCCTGTATCTATTTTTCCTAGCACGACAGCTGGAAACAAGGGAATTAACATTAAAAAAAAATAAATAGGAACAAGGAAAGTGGTTCGCACCTTCAGAAATGGGAGCAATTCCCTGGAAATCATGATTCAAAGGGATTTAGCAGTGGTAACAGACCAGTCTGAGAGATTACAGCTTCTCCATGCTAGTAGCTCATATCATAAGGACCATCTGATCTTTTAGCCTTTAGATGCATAAAAGTGCAGAAAGTACATATATGATGCAATTAATACCATTTATAGTATTAATAAAATAAACAAGTATACAAGTATAAACATATATAAAACAAATATACAACGCATACAATTCTGACTGTCATATTAAAATATGTAGGGGTAAGTCTGTATGTAAATGCACACACAAAATGAAGAGAGAAACAGAAAACAGTTGCAAGCCAGAGAGGAGGGAACCTTTCCAGTGAGTGATCCAAGGAATTTAGCCCATTCAGCTTCTCCAAAAGTTCAGAGCTGATGACATTAACATATTTCCAGAACAAAGATTTAGACAACACTTGCTTATCAAACAAGAATCAATGCTGAAAGTTGATACTGGACACATCCAAACTGAAAACNCACTGAAGTGACAGTGGAAGGGAAAGGTTTAGGCCCCACAGTTAACAGGGGCATCATCATCATCACCTCAACTCCTGCTTCAAAACTGCGGAAGGCAAGACTAGCCAGGGCTAGACAAAGATGGATCAGGAATTAGGAACTTGGTGGGAAGACAGGACATTGGGGAAGCCAGCTATATATTATCAGTCCATAGGCTGGTTTCTTTCTGTCTAGGTATAGACACACACACCAAAAAGAAGCTTGTCTGGGGTTTTTTTTGGTTTTGGGTTTTTTTGGGGGGAGGTGTGAGTTGGTTGTTTGGCTTTGGTGATGGGTTCATTGTTGTTGGTTGGGATTTTGCGGGGGGTGGGGGGCGGGGGGGTTGCTGTTTGGTTTTTTGTAGGGTTTTGTTTGTTTTTTAACAGGGACAGAGGGTTGCTTACTCTTTTTCCTTCACCTTAAATACATCTTGTTACCTATTACCTTAAGCAGGTTTTTTTGCTAAATTCTCAAAATTTCAGAGCNAATACCATTTATAGTATTAATAAAATAAGTAACAAGTATACAAGTATAAACATATATAAAACAAATATACAACGCATATAATTCTGACTGTCATATTAAAATATGTAGGGGTAAGTCTGTATGTAAATGCACACACAAAATGAAGAGAGAAACAGAAAACAGTTGCAAGCCAGAGAGGAGGGAACCTTTCCAGTGAGTGATCCAAGGAATTTAGCCCATTCAGCTTCTCCAAAAGTTCAGAGCTGATGACATTAACATATTTCCAGAACAAAGATTTAGACAACACTTGCTTATCAAACAAGAATCAATGCTGAAAGTTGACACTGGACACATCCAAACTGAAAGCCAAGACACTTGTTTTGAAAAGTGACAGTAACTTGTCCTTTGCCCAGCCCAACACATCCTCTTCCAAACCATCAAGTGGGAATTGCCTGGTATTTCCCAATGTTCAGTATTCTGGTAAGTATGTGAGGGGAGCAGAAATTGGAAAACAAGTTCTCAGGGTTATAAGGTTACGATGCAGAGATGGAACACACTAAAATCATTAAAAATCTGCAGATCATTATTCCCTAGGCCAGCTAAATAAGTGCTACTAGTACTGTTGGTTTGAGGTTNTGGGTTCATTGTTGTTGGTTGGGATTTTGCGGGGGGTGGGGGGCGGGGGGGTTGCTGTTTGGTTTTTTGTAGGGTTTTGTTTGTTTTTTAACAGGGACAGAGGGTTGCTTACTCTTTTTCCTTCACCTTAAATACATCTTGTTACCTATTACCTTAAGCAGGTTTTTTTGCTAAATTCTCAAAATTTCAGAGCAGCTATTGGCAGTGAAGAGCATTGAATACATCCTATTTCATTACACTGTAGTGATCTGATACACTGTATTGTACATTACACTAATGATCTGATATTGTCTGCACTTACATCAATCACTTTTCAAACACTGAGTCATCCCACATGAGAAAAGTCTTAGATACCTCTCTTTAACGCAAGATGAGCTAAGAGGCAAAGTAAAGATCTACTTTCACCCCTAAATGGTAGGGATAGTCCCTATCCTCTCCATACAATATATCTCATTACTAGTTTCCCACAGAAAGTACAGTACATTGTTCAGTTATCTGAACAAGTAGTATTCAGCCTTGCTTGGTCCCCGTTAGAACTGCTGGTCTAATTCTGATCAAGACCACGCAGGGTTCACCAGCTCAGGCTGCCAGGTCACACTGTAGTATATTAGCATTACTGCTTCCTTAAACTGAAAAGCATCAATATTCAGTACAGATTAAATCTAGTCTTTCTGAACAGGTTTAAGCATATGAAGACCATTCAAGATCTAAAGATTTTTTCCTAGGATTTTAAAATTACATTTTCTATCAAGTGGAAGTACTTCTAGTAGTCTATATACTCTATATAGAAGTAATCTATACACTCTAGACTATCCACTGGCTGGGTAGCAGGTGGAAGTCACAGTACTGCCAGCTTAGTAAGGATGCCTGAAACCTCACAGCTTAAAAAAATAAAACACCATTAATAACAGCTGCATATTTCTTTGAGAGGTTTCAATTGCTTGGAAACCAGGGTTTGGGTTTTTTTGGTATTTTTTTAAATTGCTATGTGCACCTCCCACTTTTTTTTTTTTTGGTGTTTTAAACAAACCAGTTCAACTGATTCAGAAGATCTTACCCGAGGAATTCAGATAAAAAGATAAAGATAAATTAAAAAGAAGGAATAGGAGCTATGTCAGGTGGGAAGGGTTATATGCAGTACTGACACAATTAGGGACAATGAGCAAGAGCACATCACAGAGGGTTAAAAGATGCTTTTGTTTTTCTTAGAAGATGAGCAATCTATTGGGTTTATTTTCAAATGTTTGCACTTTCAGAACAATACATTAGAAATAAACATTTCATCACCTTTAACAGATAGTTTGATTTTCTGTATCGGATACAGTCAATAATGTGTCTTCCACTAACTGGATAAAAGTATTTTTCACTACTTGAAATTGTACTGCAGAATACATTCACCAGGCAACTATGATAGTCTTTATAATGCAATCACAGTACAATACTGGGTTGTTGGTTTTGTTGCTTTCTTCCTTATACTTAAGGAACATACTGGGGAAAAAGCCAAGTACTGGAAGTCCCACTAACACCCACTGTTTACAATGCAATGAAATGATAACACAATATAAAGATACTTCAAATGCTGTTTATTTTTCCTCAATTCTACCTTATATGAAGATATTTAAAGTATGTTTATATTCTCAGCTATCCTCCACAGAGTGGCTAGTGTTACTAATTAAACAGCCAACAAAGAAGGAATAGTTGGAAGCATTTAGTCATGTGCTTTACACATTTGGGACAATTTCAAAAGGGATTGAATTACCCCTTTTACTAATTTTTAAAGTAGTAAGCAAGCCAGAAAAAAACACTTCGCACTTATATTTACAAAAGAGTTTCATAGCGTATGTTTATATCTGATCTCATACAATGGTACAGGAGTACATCTAGGACTAAACTACCTGCCGTGCTTTGGCTACCAGGAAACTGGACGCAGCCATCCTCACTTCTCTTCTGCTGTGGGGTCACCAGCCAGGTAGGTCTGCTACAGCATTTGTGGAAATTAACTGTCAAGCCTTGTTCTACTATAAGAATATAGTTAAAGCAGACAAGCAAACAACCCACAAACACCTTATAGCTAATGTTTACAATGATCCAGATCATTCTGAACCTTTTGACATAATTGCCCCAATGCCTGCTGACCACTATGTACAATTTTGGTTTTTGAAACAGCCATTGAGCAATTAAGTATCACAGCACAAGGACATTCTTTTCAGTCACCCTACAATCTCTATTTCCAGCTCTTACACAACTTTTAAAACCTCCAAACTGTAGAATTATTCATATCCTCATTAGTTTTAATGAAGAAAAGCTGGGGTTCCAAATGCTGCAATTATCAGGTTTTCCTCTCCCCCACATGGTGCCAATCATCAAGTTTTCTAAACTTTGAAGTGGCACAGCTAATCAGCGTAGTTACAAAACCCTTTACAGTGCACCATAATCCTTTTCCACACAATTTTTTTTTTTTTTTGGACCGAGGAGGTGAAAAATCAACAATCAATATTTTTGACTTCATGAGAAAGAGTTTGTTGGTTGGCAATCTCCATGGAGATGAAGTAGTATGCAAGTTGTTTTTTTATAAAAAAAAAAAGCTTACACACCTATGGCAAAACCTCACTGAAGAGCCGTATCTGTGAGGCAGGACAAGGAGCTGTCCAAGAGGCACCTTCTCCCAGGGGAGCAGAGGACTCCAGAAGAACGTGCACGAAGTGGTATAGGACAGTTCTTAGAAATCTTAATTGAACATGTAATAAGTATGTATTCACATATTACCTGCTTGCAACAAATGGAATTTCTTTGAACAGAGGACAGCAATAAAAATTAGACTGAAATGGCAGCAAAATCTCTGAAACTTGTGAGCTACTAAAGCAAAGAGGGCCAGTTCAAAGCAGTGCAGTGAAAGGAGTAAAAAATGGTCCTAATTTCCCACGAACATTTTTGTCCCATTCTGGTCTATTATTGCCTAGTAACACACAATTTGAAACTAATATTCTCCTTGTAGCGGTTGCAAGCAAAGAACAGGAGCCTCAAGTCCTCATATACCACAGCAGCATGACCACTTCATGGACACTAGCAGCACCACCTTCCCCCTACCCAGAAGAAGTGCTGCTTCTCAACACTTTGGGCAGGCACAGAGCCCACAAAAGGCATTACTTTGGGAAACTGTTTTGGGTAAAATCAGCAAAGTTTTATGTTTGTGTCAGACTAGTTTAAATGCAGATCAGCTCCTGTACAGTTCAGAGGGCAAGAGCAGCAGGACCGCGTAGAGACAGACAACATGTTTGAAAACAAATGCACACTTAGCCCGGCTCAAGGCTGCCAGAAAACCACAGCCAAAGCTAAACTAAGTCTAAGAAACATTCATTGTCTTTCAGTGGCCCTACTGGAAAAGCAGAGCCTTCATATACTGAAGTAAAAGTCCCTTTTCCAGGACACAGGCAACCTATCAGGCTAAGTACAGCTGTACACAACTGCTGCCATCTTCTCTTTCACATGGGAAGACCAGGACAGCATTCTAAAATAGTTACAGGGAAATGAACATAAATCACACATGTAAGAGTAGAGAGACCATATATAGCTACGAGCCCTTTGCTGTATCTCAAGTCAGCTTCACGAGGGCTAGAAGAGGCAGGGAAAGTTTCTGAAGAGATTCTGAACACAAAAATGCCACAACTTTCTAGGTTTTCATCTTAACAAAAGCAAAAAGAATATCTTTTAAAGGAGGGGAAAAGAAAACAACCTTTGCTGAAGTGCATTTCATATTTGATTTAGTAGATTAATTGCTACTGTCTCCAAATGAATTTACTTTTCCACTTCGTGTTTATACAAGGGACTCAATAGAGTTCTAGATAGGAAGGTGTAACTTGAATTGCCATTAAGTGAATGGTAGCATGATGCTACTACACAGCAAGAGAAAACAGAAGCTGTGATTTAAAAGGAGAAATCAAAATTCTTCACCCCTGTCCTGTTTTTTGGCTGGGATAGAGCTAATTTTCACTAGAAGCTGAGAGGGGATGCAGCCAGGACAGCTAGCCCGAACTAGCCAAAGAGGCATTCCAATTCCATAGGCATGCCTAGGGGAGTTGGCCGGGGAGTAGGGGTCACTGCTTGGGAACGGGCTGGGCATCAAGCTCTGGGTGGTGAGCAAATTGCATTGTGTATCACCCACTTTGAATAGACTTTTACTAGCACTGTTGTTATTTTCCTCTTCTTTCACTATCCTAGTAAACTACCCTTATCCCAACCCATGAGTTTTACCTTTTGCTTCTGATTCTCCTTCCCACTCCACCAGGGAGGAGTGAGCAAGCGGCCACATGGTGCTTCAGTGTGCCGGATGGGGCTAAACCATGACAATCCCTTTATTCATCAGTTACTACAGCCAGCTGGTGGGGAGGGGGGCCAGAAATAAGAACTACAGTTCTATACAAGGATTATAAATAAAGCCAGTGAGTAGTTTTAGCTTCACATAGATCTGATAACTTGAAATTAAATACACCACACATGGTGATCAAAGCTCCTCATGTAATACATTTCATACCTACCTTCAGCAGTCTGGCTTCAATGTCACAAAAGTAAAGACACTTAGATCCTGTTGCTGTATTGTTTGTTCATCTCACTATCATTATTCTATACTGACCTATAGGAACTTCTTGCTCATACAGGGTTTTTCCTTACAGCTTTGATTGCTATGGGGTAGATATTACATGTAAGTGAAACTTTGGGAAGATCTTCCTTAAAGGCTGAACATAAAATGATGTAAGAAGAAACATGCCATCTAAGAAAAACTTTTCAGAAGTGTTAATATAAAATGCATTAGCACCATATGAAAGACTCCTCAGATTTTAAACACGTAAAACATTAAGATCAGGAACATCTCAGTACTCTGAAATTCAGTTCTTTGATTTCTTATCAGTCAGTAATCTCTGTGTAGTCCCAGGAAGGCAAGCAATCATAACTTGAAAGTGCCACTAATATGACTTGGGTCAAGCTAAACCTACCAGTTTAAGCTTAGGACCTCAATCAACAGCAAATGACTTTTCTTCAGCAAAAGAAGAGCAAGTCTTCATCTTCTCTAATGGAGGTTCTTCCAAGAAAATGATTAGCAACTTGATTACATTAACTTTAAGGTATAATTCTCACAAGGATAATAAAATACACTATGGTAGATTGTGCAATCAAGTTAAAAATGCACAGGAAAGACTGTAATTTTTAAAAAAACACACTAATTACTATAATTATTATAGCCTGTGAAATAATCACATAACAGTAGAACTTGAATTCCTCAAAAAGTTAGCTCTTACTTTATTTGGAAAAGCAAGGAGGACACAAAATTGTTTTTGCCAAAAGGAAGACAGAAACAAAAAAACAAAAAACCCATAGATTTAAAACTAGCTACTTTTAATTAGGAAGAAATCACACATCACATGAAAAAATACAACTTTGCAAGAACAGTGGTATAAGGCCATGTACTATTTTTAGTAATGCACATCTGCATACTTGACTAACTCTTCATGCATTTTTGTCTTAAGGTTTGACTATTGCTTGTCTTCAACTCAAATTTCACCATGCAACAGAAGAAGCATCTCCAAAATGAAGCCTCCAACCAAGCTGAAGTATACGTACGTCAACTTCACTAATTTAAAAAAATAATAGTTTAGAATTACCCTTTGCCATGTATCGTTTGCAACTGACATTCCTTGTCATTCTTCTACCACAAGATAAACGTATTTTAAACAGATGGGAAGTAAAGGCTATTTTTATTCCCCAAGATTCAACTATAGTTATCAAGCATTTCTTACCAGACATTTTTATCCTACAGTTTCTTCTGTCACAGGAAGCATGGGTTAAATCGACCAAGGAGCTTTGAACTGAACAACCTAGAGGCAGCCTACAAGCCCCAAATTTTTTCCTCCAGTTCTAGCATTCCCTCCTAAAGAAGGAACTGTACAAGACCACCTCCCAGAAGCCTGCATTTCTCTTTGCTGCAGCTGCTCTCTGGCCACAGAGCCTGACCTAAGGTAACAGCAGAGAGCAGTGAAGTTCACAATTGCACTTGTGGTGCACAGCCTGGTCTTCCTCCACAAACCCAGACAGGGGTGTCCTCACTGTGAGCTCAGGCTGTCAACTACTGTACCAGCTGGTTCCAAAACAGGATGCTTCCTTCTCCACTACAGCCCCTGCCCTTGGAGCAAGTACGCTCCAAAATCTGTTTTTTTAAAGTCTGCTTTGCTCCACACACTACTTTTCATATTTGTCCAAAATGGTTCTAACAGATAAATTTCAGTGATCCTTCAGGTTCAGGTATCCCATTTTGATTCTCAAATCTGAATGATTTGCGGAATCTCTCTTATTTTCAGGTAACGCAGCAAAATCCTGAAAACTGCAAACTCTTCAAACCTGAGGAAAATATTGACAATTTTCCTTCATTCAAATAGCCACTTTCAGTTATATGAATAGACAGTTCTTCCACTAGAAAATAAGAGTTTGAGGATGAGCTAAACACCCCAACAAAAAAAAAAGACAACATTCAGAGAGATGAATATACAGTAAGCAGCATTATCCACTATTTAACCACAAAAGTGAACTTAAGGAAGCGTCTGTCATCCTTTTGTGGTTAGTAAGATTTACCACACAAACCTGAAGTTAAGATAGCCTCTGTACACTTCAGGACACAAGTTCCCCCCAAAAGGTTAGGATTCTTTAAAAACAAGATTTTCTTATTTCTGCCCCTCAAGCATCCATAGCAGCTACTGTTGCAAAATAACCAATAAACAAGTCAATAATCAATTCCTGTGTCACTCATCTTCCCCTCCTTACTGTCAGCTACTCTTCCTCAGCTTTGACTTCTGGCTTACTTGGCCTGTCTCCTAACAGGGAAGGAATCTTTAAAAAAAGGATGAAATTAAATGTCAGCATAGAGCTTGAGGTAAAAGAGCAAGAATCAGACTACTAGCACTACAACAGCAAGAAAACAACTCTAATATCTTCATCAGAATTAAAAAAAAAACCCACACAACACACACAAAACAAAACCACCACACACAAAGGAACTGGTACCTGTGGAGGCAGCATTGAATGGATTCAGTCAAGGGCTTACAGAAGGCAGCAGCACAGCAAATATATTCTCATGCTCCAAAGTTTAGAATATTTTTAACAGTATCGCATTTTTTTCAGCTAGACTACTTATTCCTGGATGTTACTTCTTATAACATTTTCCTGAATGCACATTTTTTATTTAAGGATTTTTTAAAACCTTCTTTTTGTTTGGCTAATGAGCTGAACTTCAACTACATAGTAGTAGTATTGTATCTTGACCCTAAAATGTGTAATTGTGAATATAAGGTGTTTTTTGTTTTGGTTTGTTGTTTTTTTTTTTTTACTTAGGTTGAACTATTGTTCTATCTGTCTTCAAAGAAAGGGAAGAAAACTAAAAGCCCTCAAGACTTGAGTCTTCAAATTACTGTAACTTAGTTCTTATATTAATGCCATCTTCACAGAATGATAACAGAATGAACAACAGGAAAGCATTAATACTGAAGAGAAGCTGGTTATGAACACAGTCAGCCTTCTGGTTCTTCGCAGAAGATACTTCTGAACTCCCCAAAAGATGAAGCTGCGGTCTCATTCATATACATTCTCAAAAGATATTTACTGTATGACAAGTATATCAAAGGACAGTGCTGTCTCCATCCCTACAGCCTTTCACACATAATAGCCTCCAACTAACTCACACTTACTTGGCTCTTTCAATAGAAGTCTACTATAATTTCAGGTACAAAGCTGCCTCCTCAGCTGACGTATGGAGCCAGCGTCCTTTTCAACCTTTTGAAGTCAAACTTAGCCAGGCTTTCTGTTAGGCTCAATACTGCACGTACCAGGAAGCTGCCACATAACCAGGTTATGCATGCATTTTTAATGGCAATATTTATGGTATTTTCCTTCAAACATGTCAACTGTGCCTCAAATAAAATAAGGGTTGATGTCCCAAACCAAACAAGAATTAGGTTGGGTTTGGGTTCTTTTCTAAAGGAAGGATTTGCTTTCACAATAGCAATGGTATTAGGCCATCTCACCACAACACCATTACAATATCCCTATTACAACAGGAGAGTTCTAAAATACAAATCCCAAACTGTTTGAAAGTGCTGAAACATAGGTGAGATTTCTACCAGTGTTTCAAAACTTAAAATAATCTTCAACTTTCTGGAGGAAAGAGTCACAGGAATTAGAAGAGAACATTACATAGCAGTTGTATACCTATCAAAAGTAATGCAAACTTACTACACTGAAACAGTTTCCCAAAAACAGTACCAACTCCAATTCCTTGGGCCAGAACTGAGTCACTTCCGAAAAGGAATGAAATGACAACACAAAACCTCACCTCCTCCACCACTGTCTTACACAAGAAGGTGTAACATGTAGGCATTTATAATTCCATGTATTGAAGAAGTCTTTGGAGCCCTCTCTTGAAAACGGAGCAAAAAGCCCCCTCTTCAAACCATGTGCAATCTAAGTAGGGCAAGGGAAACAATAATCCAAGGCAAATAATTCTATGTAGTGCTTTATATTATAAGAACTCAGCTTATTTTATAGCAAGACAACACATCAAATTATCTTTCCACAACAAGGTTACATTATTTTCACCATGTATATCACTCCCTCAGTAAACATTAACATGCATGTGCTTATATGCACTTAAGCATCAACACGTGTATATAGAATTCCAAGTATTTGTTACATCAAGGAAAATCATTAAGAAGAAATACGCATCTTTCACCAGGTTATGCTTACACAAAGAGCTATTAAGCAACTTTTCAGCAGGACATTTGAACATCGGTCCTACTCACCGTTCGTGAGCAGATGCCCTTAGAATGACCTTCCTCCCTCCATCCCTCTCATTGTTTAAGGAACAGAAACTCAAATAACTTCAGTTGTCCAACCACCAATTAGCTACAGTACTTAGTGCCAGATGACAAAACACATTTTCAGGTCAAGAGAAAGTGTTATGGTTGTACAGCTGAACACTCTCCAAAATCCAAGTAACCCAGGTCCCAAACCTTCTGCCTGCTGTGTCTTTAATACTCTTTCACTTAAAATGCCAAAATACAAATCAGATAATAGAGGAATCAATAGAAAATCAAATTAGAAAAGCACAAGTTTCAGATTTGCATGTATCTTACATAAAAAGGATTTTAACTCCAAAATCCCCCTCTTCGCATTTAAATAGGCAATCTTATTCCAAAACTATGAGGAATCTTATTAGTATCACAGATCCACTGTCAGAGTTTTTTGTTGTTTTTTTGTTTTTTTGTTTTTTTTTTTTAAATCTGAGAAAAGTAATTTTTTACTTATCACAAATGGAAAAACTCAGGTGGTTACAGAAGTTCAGAATGTTCGAACACAAACATTACACTGGAAAAACTAAGAGCTTGGAGTCCATCTGTCAAGAACCTTCATAGCCACATTTTAACTTTTAAAGTCAGTAGAGCTGAGATAAGTAACCCTCGTAACCTTTGCAATATGCTCCAAGACAATATCTATTCTAAGAAAAATTACACTATACAGCACTACATATGTAAAAGCTTATAATTTTTTCTAGGATAAACAGGAGGTTAATTTATGCATACAGGCACTGTGTTATGGCTCTAAATCTATAAAACTGAATTTTCTTTAATAAGCTAAGCAACATTTGACCAGGTGTCTGTTCTTAAAGCTATGAACTTGTCTTGAAGTACATTGCTAGACCTGAAGTTTATTACAAGAATGTATCCTGTAACTAGAAGCACATGATAGTGTAATTGCACACCCCGGAATGTAATACCACACTTAAAAAATGGTTATTTTAATGATTACACTAATGAGTTCTGAACTTCCAACCTATGTGCATACAGTTTCATAATTACACAGCTTGAAATCCTCATCAGCAAATCCAAATGCTCCTGAAATCCAAATCATTTTACAATCTTGAATAATGCATGGCACCTCTGCAGCAAGAAATTAAAACAAATTTCATAAAAATGCAAAGCTTCATAATCTGTATTCTAAAAGAAACTGCATGACTGAAATAGTGTTGCTTAGTAAGTACTAATGATGGTGATTTTTTTTCTTTCCCTTCCCTCTGGTGCTCACAGTTCAGATCCCACTTCAAAAATAAACAGACTAACTCCTATCAAAATATCTTTTATATATATATATAGGAGATACATATATATGGTGGTTCAAAGCACACCCTACTATACAAGGGTGAAATCAGACATCTGTTTCCTAAACAAGCATTGGACCAAAATGGCATAAAACTTTTTCTTCCTGAAAAAGTGTGAAAACATTTTTTTATTTTTTTTTTTAAATAGGATGCAGCTTGACTGGCTTGCATACTATTTCATCAACAGCAAAACCAAAACTCCATCTCAGTTCATCAAAGGGCCACCAAATCAAGGTCTACAGTTCTTCTGTAAGAGTGACCTCCCATCCCCAGTGCCTTTGTTTGTTTGTTTTTAAAACTACAGATAAAGCCTAGATAAACTCAGAGGTTTTTAGCAAGCATTGGCACCACCCTTTTGAACAAGTTAAAAAGCCTGTGACTCAAGATGAGGACAAAAGCCATCCTCACAGTCAATGCAAGAGGATAGATCCTCCATTTTCTCTAGGATTTTCTTGTGTCTCATGTCTCTTCTCCATATTTTAAGGTGCTGAAAAAGGTAAAGGTAATTTTTAAAATATGCCATTTCTAATACTTCTCTTCTTTGTAGATGCATGATGCATAGCTAATTATCAGCCACCTAGAGAATACTTACACTGGGACTCTCTTGAAAAAAACAGAAGTTACATGGAGGTTTTATTCACAGTACTGTGTTTATCTTTATATCTTCATCGCCCAGAACTAGCTAAGAATATTTAAGTGAACAAATACTGTCAGCAGTAACAATTTCATATCCCAGGAAGTTTGATTATGGGAAATTATAACTGAAACCTATTACAAATTGTTCATATAAGGAAGAAACAGTACTCTGAATCCAACAGACAAGAACACTGTATCATGCCTTTGGAGGCTGTAATCACGTTATTCAGAATAAAAGTTAAATCCATTTTAATTTTTACCAATTTAGGGTTTGAAAGAAGAATGGATTATTAGTTATCCTTTTTGTTAATAAAATTTTAAAATTTCCACTGATCTGTACAATCTCATTACTGAAGCCACAAAATATGAATGCAAAACCAAAAGCAGGAAGGAAGAGTCACAGAGACAAATATCTACACATATTCTGGCAGAGCTATTAACCACAGCCTGAAAGTCATGCTGGGAAAAACTACATTAAAACCAAATCAAAGAACAACAGCCCTTACATACTAGTTTTGACAAGTTTCTGCAATTTCATTTTTCCCAAATTGAACATATCACACTTTTGATTTACTAATCCTTATTTTACCTCATTAGCACCAAGGAACTAAACACAACGATTTGCTGCTTCTGGACAACAGCTCTCTCAAGGCATTCAAACTTACAGAAGTGTAACCAAGATTCTGCCAGAAGCATTAAGCATCAAAAGTTTGAAGCGCGTATTTGCTGCAACCAGCTTAACAGTCAATGAAAGTACACACATTAGAACAATAGCTTGGCTGTGGTATTCATCAACTAAATGTCCTAAAACATTGTGTGTCAAAAAAAATCCAGAGCAGTCACCACCTTATAGAAAAAAAGCTGTGATTTTTTTTCTTTGATGCATGCCTCCTTTGGTGCAGATTTTATGAAAGACACAGAGCATCCAAGTTCCAATGCACCAATTTGGACTATCCTGTGTCCATTGCACACTGAAAATGCTACCCCTACATTATAAGAAACTCATCATTAACATGATTAAATTGCTTTCTTTACTACCAGATCTCTCTCACATACTTATTCTTTATAGTGAAGGGATTTAAAAAAAAACCCAAAAAACAAACAACAACAAAAAAAACTTCTCCAGGGAAAAGCTGACTAACATGCAACAACTTGTAGAGCAGCCAACATAAAAAACCAACAAAACAAAACATTGCAGCATGTACTTCAGTAGGTAAAAATTCTCAGCTGTAATCGAGTCTTATGTATCTTGCTTTGGTTTTCTGAAACAAGTGTAATATACTGTTGTAGAACAAATTGATGAAAAAACTCCATTCTGCATTCCAGTTATCATAAAGTTACAAAAGCCTATAGAAAATACTAGAAAGCTCAGCTGCACAGAAGTCCAGAGTTTGAACCATATTTCTCTAACTTAAGTATGCGTTACTCACATGGATCATATATTTGAGAATCAAACCATACAACAAAAAGATCCATAAAGTGTGACATTTCAGGCTTTGCTGACCCACTGGAAAGTAATTTAAACAAGCCAGCATCGAGGTCTCTGCCACTGATTCACAGGGGAAGTTTTTAAAGCAGCAATGCTGTAACTCCCTGTTAAGAGAAATTCCCTTGGAGGTCCACAGCACTCTGTTTGTTCTTTAAACTATCAAGATACTCCTGCCCACTTGCCTTCTTATTTTGACTTCATTTTACCATTTTTCAGCTTGCTCGTATAAAGAATTTTTCTTCTCACCTCAGACACTCATCAGCCACACTTTCTCTACTTACTTACCTAAAAGTTACTTTAGTTCTGATTTCCTTCTCCATTTCATGAGGAATTTGATGGTTGGAGGGAACAGAAACTGTTCAAAGGTACAATTACTTCAGTATAACTTAATTTAAATAAGCATTGCACATTAGAGTGTGCAGTCACTTTCACAGCCAGAATAAAAACCCTGAGGGTCTACAGAGCCAAAGCTGGGTCAGAAAATAACTTCTGCGTAAGCGCTATATCCAGCCAGCCAGCACTCCCAGTGACTAAACCTGCCTGGAAACAACGGAAAAGTTCAGAATCCACTGACAGAAAACATGCCTGTCAGGTACTTGCAGAGATATTTCCTTTGTATAATTACATCAGTCTTGAAGTTTATAATATCTGCTTCTGAATCCAAATGTTTTTGTTGTTTCACTGAAACAACTGCTCCAAACCAGCCTCGTCCTCACAATACCGTCACTGAGACTAAAAATACCACCAACACCTCTGTCTGAAGTAAGGCTGAAGGGAGTTACGTAGCATCCCCTACAAAAACAACTTCAGCCAGATCTTCAGGTTCTTACCAAGAGCGTGCGCAGGCCCAATAACCATTTTAAACAGACAGCAGATGATTTCTCTAGCATTTGGAGACCTTCCAGGAGACATGTTTTCTCAATATTGCATTTCTGCTGGTAGTGAACTGAGAAGGAAGAATTCATTCATTTTGCTATTTAATAATTCATTAAATGCTTAGCTAAAATAAGTTAATTCATATCATTTACTTGATATCATCATTAGAAACACTTAAATGACAGTTACAATCCCTATCAATCTTGAAACAACATCACTGTTTCAGCATTTCATTGATGTTGCTTTGTGTCCTTCAAAAAGGCTTCCGCTGCTGTTAAAAAACAGAAACCACCTATATTTAACAAAGGAGACATCTAAGCAAAAAATATTTCTAAGACCATATTGGCACCCTGCTATTTCAGTATCAGTGCAATGCCCATCACAATCACATACCCTTCTTTTTCCTTCCACTGCTAAAAAAACCCAAAACCCTACACAAAAAATACACCAAACACACACACCCCTCCCCGTATACTTAAAGCAGTGGAACTGCTAACAAACAGGTATCTGGAAAGGTTAAACCTACACCACCTTCTAGGATGACAAGCCTAGATCTTTTCCAAGCAGGACAGACCAGGAAACAGTATCTTTACATAAATGTTCCACAGCTTTGTTGGCCAAGTTGTAGATACTGCAATACTGCCCTTGCAAGCAGTCTTACCAAAACAAAACCACCCAAAAAACCCAGCACCCTGACAGCAGACCATCATACCCTACTTCAGAAGGGCCCTGATGATAAAAGCATAACAGAAAGCATGTTTTGCTTGTATTTAATCCTATTAAAGCATGAACATATATTTTAGGTTAGAAACTATATTTTCCCTGTAGACTTTGATATGTATTCAGAGAGCCTAACTGTTCTGATCCAGGAAGTTATTAAGAGTTTAAACTTCTCCTATAAGCTAAGCAAGTTTTAACTTATTAACATAGGGCTTCATTACATCTTCTTTGTCTCCCCAGGTGTTTGTATTTGAAAATATGATTCCATATACAAATCAGAGGGATATCTAGATAGGTACATTGAGTCTCTGCTTGGCACATGTCTTAAATGCATAAACTTAATGTACACAACGATATGAAGGGAAATGTTTTATACTCATCTTTTGCACAGCATAGAAATTTTCTTGGGGCATTTGTTTCCTCAAGGAAAAAAGTAATTTCAAAGAAGAAAGACCTGTTAAGAGCAGCGCAAAAAGAGGACTCCATTTATAGCTTCAACACAGTAATAACAGACAATTTAAATAGCATGTTTTTATTCAAATGATGAAATTTGGGGGTTGTAATTAATTAGATCCATCATTCAGAGTAATCAGGACACAAACTATTTGCTAGATAACTCAAGTGAAAACAAGCTATTTTAAAACTATTCAACACTAGCTTTGACATCCAATTCAGGCCACAGATTATTGCTGAGGCACTGGCAGCAAGAGGGGCTCTCACCATAAAGAATTTCCAAAGCATTTTCACATGACACATGTTACCAAGTACATATAATACTAATTTAGACCTGTTTTATATGCAAATAGAACAAGTCACCCTCTCCAACATGCATAACTGTGCGGTTGACAGCAATTAATGTCATCTGCTGTACTGCCTATTTGCTCAATGTTGATTAATTTTGAGTTCAAGAGGAAACCATGAAGTTAATATAAGTAGAGCTCAAAAACACTGCCATTCCCACTAATGTGCATTATGCATCCCACTGCCATCATTTCACAATGTTGGAAAGTGACCATTTATCCCATCTTTTTGTTCTGTCTCAATTATTTCCTGACCAACAGCAGTACTTGCTGCTTACCTCATGAGTAGCTGTGCCTCCTTAATGGTCTATTGTTAAGGGCTGTCAAAAGCTTTTGAAATTCCAAATAAATTATATCTGATAGCTCTCTCTGATTCACTGTTTTGTTGCCACAGTGAAAGAATTTCAATATATTAGCAAACACATTTTCTTTCAGAAGAAACTGTGCTAATTTGCTGCTATCAAAGTACAATCTAGAGCACATTAACACCTAAAAAAGTATCAGCCAGTTTCCTCTGCCACTAAAGAGCAGCTTGATGGTCAGCAATGCCAAACACTCCTTTGATTAAAGGCACTGAGGTTAAGTAGAACGCTTATTTTTATATAGAGTATCTCATTTCATGGGAGACTAGCCCATATTCTCAGTGTGGAATAGCACTGGCAAAGGCTCAAAGGCTAACAGGCCACACGAAAACTATTAAAAATATTTATTTGTAAGCCTTTGATAGGGCTGGTTCTTTGTTATCAGATCATACCACACCTTGTAAGTAGTTGGTATGGACAGCTCCTTACACATGCTACAAAGGGGCAACAGCCCAATTCCACTCTCAACTGAAAGAATTCTTTGACCTCTCAACGAGCAGTCCCCTTACACGATTACATGATTCTCCCCTAGTTTAATCCAAAAACCTCATTTGTCACTGCAGCTGCTGCTGTTCAGTAAGTCTTACTTATCACTGTTTCACCAAGGCCTTCTGAAGAGTAGAAGATGGTAGTGATGTATCACATGTAATTGAGACATCACAGGACAAGAAATCAAGAAGTTTGCTGTATTCTTAAACCATTCCAGACCACTTAACAGCAAGTAAGATCTTGGTTTTCCAGTGTTTTTTTCCTCAAGGCAGCCTCAGAACTACAGAGTCCCACCTAACACTATTATAACAGAAGATGGTTAAATCTCCACCTGTGTGCGAACTATAAAACTTCAGCAACAGATACTCAATCAGGGACACCCACCACCAACGTACAGCAAAGGCTTTGGCAACAAGTTAAAAACTGGATGGTATGAGCCGTATTTCGCAGAATATTTGACATATTTGCATAAGTGTTCCTGTATCAGTACTTCAAACAGAGGAAATCCTGCTGGAGATGTTCATTTTTATTAACTGATTAACATTTCCCTTTGATGCAATATCTCATTTTATGACATCTTATGCTTATGGTCTTATCCTTATATACAGCTGTGTCATTCTCAGAACCCAATCTTTAGTCTCCAAACACTACTGTAAAAAGGCCTTAGGGTGTTTTAAGTACACTTTCAGTAAATATGGACAAGCAAGAGAAACAAGTTTGATAAAAAGAACACATACCAAATAGAGCTCCATTGTTTTTAAGAATTCCTACACAAACCACCATAAAATGACACTGAAGTACATCTTTGACAATTTTCTAAGAAAAACAGCATCCCAATCATAAGCAAAACATTGCACTTTGTATTAAGTCATTGAACAATCAATAGCATACAAAACTAGCACTTCTGTTTGCAAGACACAAAATTATTTTTGAAGTCACCAAGCATATGGCACTGTAAATAGACAAAGCTATTTGTCTGAAAGTACAGGCATATCCCATATTTGGATCTTCAGTTTCTAGTCACTAGATATATTTTTCCTCTGATTTTATGAAGGAAAAAAAATTAAAACCAGCAAAATATTATAAATTATACTCTTCCTCCTCTATGCTGAAATAAGTAATGATTTAGTTTCCCAAAACTAAATTTTGCTGATAATTACAAAAACGTTAAAAGGACTTCTTTGCAGCTACTACTTCTGTACTCAGAAAGGACATCTATCTTATCTGAATTGAATGTTAGAGACTCATAGCTTTTAAAATTAGTAACTGCTTAGACTTTCAGTAGCAAATCACAGGGACTCCTCCTGAAATTTAACATAGTTGAAGCAGCTGTTCTTGTCATTGCAGAATTTGTCTGTCACACATATTCAACCATGACATTTGAATGATTCTCAAAAACTTAATTCTGAGCAAAGGAAAAGATTATAAAAGATATTTTAAGTGGCATAAAAACAAGATGTCTTGCAAAACTCATATTCCTTCACCACTATTTTCTTACATCTTACATATTGCTTTGGTCATCCTTCCCCCCCCCTCCCAGTTCTACTCCAGAAAGAGAGAGCTGTAGTACCTATGGGCAGATGTGTTTAATTTAATAATATTTAACACCCAACTTCACCTGCCAGATGTCCAAGAAATGAGAAAGTAGCATTAATTATTTGAAGAGACACAGCAAAAAGCAAACACAATATTTTCATTCAAGCTCTACCTTATCTTTGTCTTCCACAACATCTGCCAGCACATCATCTGGGTCCAGGATTCCTCCATCTGTATACTCCAGGTGGTGAATATTTACCCAGGAAGTTGGATCCTGTAAGACAGACACAAGACTTCTTAACCTAACCTTGCATGGGTTTAGGGCCATTGAACAAAGTAGCTTTGTATCCCCCATTTCCCATTCATTTCCCTCTTTAATGGTGAGGTAGAAGCTTGGAGCCATTACCCAAAATTGAAACTGAGGGAATGAAAGCTACAAATACATAGACACTACCCATATAACACTATGCAAAAGATCTTTAAAATGTACATTTCCATTATGTTATCATTCTTTACTTAAATAATTAAAAAGGAGAAATTAGACTCTGTCTTTTTACAGTAGTTTATAGTTGGAATATTTAAGTTATTATCAGCACAGACATGTAAATATATATGTATGGACATGCACCACTCCTGACAGTTTCAGGACGGAGTAGTGTATTCATGTATTTATATATGTAAAAAACGCTCTTTTTTTTCTCCAAAGAGGTAGGTCAGGCTATGGTAGCAAAAACCAAACAAACAGAATAAATAAATCCGAGTTTGTTTTCACAAATAAATACTCTCAAATTCCAATGCAACATTGTATTTCATGTTAACAGGGATCATGTTAGTTTTCCAAAACTAATGCTTTCCTTATAATTAACTACTTCAATAACTGCGAGCTTAGCCATCATTCCATTGACCTTGAAGCCAAAAGGCTCAGAGCGCACTGCTCAACAGCAAGTTCTCCTTGACATGAAATACAATTCAGGGAGCAGACACACAGCTGTTACAAACCGTAACAGCTACCTGTGTACACATAACTTCCAAAGGGGACAGGCTAAGTGGTAGTTATGTTTGAGTTGCCCTAGTTAACATTAGAACGTCTATGCTATTAGGGCCAGCTAGTGTGGTTTAACAAGCACATGGCAGCTCATTGCGTCATGGTAACATGTTTGAGTACTCTATGCTACGTTGAATTGGCACATCTTCTACAGCACACTAAAGAAAGGAAACACGCTTAGTTAAGACTACAAAACATATTTGAGTCCTCCACCAAACAGTATGGAGACTGGCCAGCATATGCTAAAATCAAGGGTCAAGGGTTTGGGCTGGGATAGAGTTAGTTTTCTTCGTAGCAGCTTTCACAATGCCATGTTTTGAATTCGTGACCATAACAGCGTTGATAACACAGGGATGTTTTGGCTATTGCTGAACAGTGCTTACACAACATCAAAGCCTTCCCCGTTTCTCACACTGCCCCTCCACTGAGCAGAGTGGGGGTGCACAAGAAGCTGGGAGGGGACACAGCCAGGGCAGCTGACCCCGAGTGATCAAAGGCATGTTCCCTACCATGTAACACTGTGCTCAGCAATAAAAGCTGGGGGAAAGGAGGCAGAAGGGGGGGAGGGAGGCAGAGTTGTGAGCACAGCTTTTGTTTTACCTATTAAACTGTCTTTATCTCAGCCCCTGAGCTCCCTGACTTGTGCCCTTGCGATCCTCCTCCCCGGCACGCTGGGCAAGCAGTGAGCAAGCAGCTGTGTGAGGCTCAGCTGCCTTAGGCTAACCCACTGCCTTTCTACCCCCCTGCACTTGTTTGAGGGTTAAGTACATCTAAAGTACAGGACGGCTGAATAACAATTAAGCACATAAAGATACGTTACAAATAAAGATACTTTTATTTGTAACATGTCTATTTAATCTGCAATTTACCTCTAAATACAGTTAATTCATTTTGCACTGAAACCACCCATTTGTGAAATAGCAAATGTTTGCTCACTCTAGGTATCAGGTGTTCAAAATTACAAAATTTAAGAAAAATCAATTAACATGCTTTTGTCTCTGCAAAGTGATGAAGCATAGGTAACTATTATAGCTCAAAGCTCTATTTGAAAGCCCATTGTTTAAATATTTTTACCATAACTACAAAATTCTAAGATGAAAAAGCAGAGAGGAAACGTACCTCTGTGCAACAAGCAAGTATGTTTACTTACATCAAACAATCTACCTAATGCAGAAACCTTGTGAAAAAGTGTCACTTGACCCTACCAATAAAGTTACAATATATGATTCTCTCAAACTGGAATGCATCAGTAGCTACAGATGTTCCTCCTGAACCTTTTAACTAATGCAATCACAAAAGGTTTTCATAGTTAGTAACACCAAAACAGCATACTTGAAAATCAGTCCTCTTAATTAGACAAACTTCTGCAGCTAACATTTTTGTCTGAAGATATATTAAAATCTGTTATATGTATTATGCTGTTTAAGTGTCCTGTAGACAGAATAAAGCTGATGTGAAAAAAATAAACAGCTGGTTGGAATATTTCGCTTTCAGTGTTTGCTTCTATTTGTGATTCAGTAGCTGCATCAACCCAGATGTGTCATTGAAAAAGAAACAAAGAAAAAAGGAGTGTAAAAGCTCTATTGTCCCAACAGAATGCAGCAAGTTGGCAGGAAACAAGCTCAAGACACACAGCCACCCTAAACTACATTAAACTTAATGAATTCCTACCCTTCCTTTCACTTTGGGCCACAACAAATACAGTAATATAACGGTTTTGTTAGTATCAAGGGAAAGTAGTCTCTAAATCAGTCCGAAAGAAGATGCCATTCCTCACCAATTTTTGGAGCAAGTCCAGCCAATGTTACATTCTTTAAAAGAAAGGAACGACTATTCACACTGAAATACAAGAACTAAAACATAACAGGATTCACATAGTTTCTTTAGCAGAAAGATACTTCTTAACAGTTCAGGTTCTGCTCCCATACACACTATGACGCAGGTACACACGGTGTGAAGCCACTATGACCATTGGATCTCATGGACTCCCCAATTACAGTAATCACCAGAGCCTACAAGACTGAACACTTGGTGTTTCACAAATAGAAAACAGTTTCACAGTTGTATTAACTTCAGCAGAATTTCATCCCTGAAAGGTAAAAAAGCCAGCTACTAAGGAGAGAGAGAGCGCAAGAGATATGCTTTTTAGAGACTTATTTGATGAAGCAAATAGTAACTACTGCTAGATAGCCTAGGTGGAAGAAATTCCCTTTGCACAGACACAGAAGTAACAACAGTTCATCTGGCCAGCAAAATCATTCACCCATTCCAAAGAGATTTCAAAGTCAGAGACCATTTTCTGTTCTTTGGATGAACTCCAAACACTGCCATGCACAGGATACAAAGTGCCTATATAAAAAAAACCTAAAATCTACACAGTGATTTCTTCTGTGTTTCTTTACTCCCACCAAGAGTCCAGACAACTTCAGTAAATAAACCACCAATATTTTAGCTAATTTGCCATATAAAATAAGCCGTTAACCACCAGCTGATGTAAGAGTTGCATATCTTAATTCCCAAATAGCATTTCATCCACAAGATGAGTAGGGGATGGACAGTAACAGAAGGAAAAATGAATGTGTGTGCATATGCATGCACATACTCATGTTTTACACATTATTTAGAGCTCTTAAAGGAATAGAATAGGTCTGAAAAATAACTGTGGTACATCCAAGATAGAATCAGCATTGGAGAAATCAAAACTTTCCTTAGAAAGGGAAGGTCTTCAAGCTTCTCATGTTTTAGTAAAATACAACAATCACAAAGCACGCCAGGAAAACTTCACATTTCCATATATTCTACAATGGCTAGGCAGGAGACTGCCTTTCCAAAGTAATAGGGTAACTTATAAAGTATATCACTGGAGTTCTTGCAAAACAGACAGCTTTCATTCTACAGTATTTTCTGAAAGGCCTGAAAGGCAGGAGTCAGAAGCCAGTAACAGAAGTGAAAGGCTGCTGCAATGTTACACATGTGAAGGGTCAATCTCAGCTTGCATATGTTTGCTTCAATAAAATAACACTTCTTAGCTGTTGAAAGCAGAAAATGCTGGATTTTTAAGTTTATAAACAATACAGGATAAGATTGCACTTATCCTATTTTTGCTAAGGGAAGGGATCAATTAAGGACATATTTACTGAGAAATCAGTTGCTGAGAAAACTACCAAATATAAAGCAAAAAAAAGTGTAAGAACTATAATCTAAAATGCTAGGACAACTTTTTTTTTAAATTAACCGAGAGGTTCTAGTTTTCTAGTTTAAGATTAAAGTCCTCTTCTAATGACTGACCGTGTCTGGAATGATTCATCCCAGTATCTTCTTAACCATAATCACTGGAAGTCCACACGCTCAAGAAGAAAGAACTAGCTTTGAAAAACAAAAGAATGAGTCTCTTGTAAAAATAAAACACTAACAGCAGCCTAGAAGCTCTGGACAGCATTCAAACATGGTTACCGTCTATCTGTGCTCCTAAACGCTCTCCTGTTAGCAGGGTCATTTAGGAGAAAACATATGTACAGGTCTTCTTCAAAACAGTTCCCAAAAAATCCTCACAGCTAGGGTGGGGAGAAGTTCTCTTACAGCATGGCATATAAGCCTTATGCAGAAGTTTAGCTGAGGTATACAACAGAAACATCTAAATATGTAAAAAAAGTATGAGTGAGTTACTTGGTATAACACATACCAGCACTTCCGAAATGAATATTGAACAGTTACTCTAATGTGCATTTTACCTTAGGGCTGCAAGTCATGTTTGTGTTTAACATCAAGCCACTTAAAAGCTGTTTATCATCATTTCCTTTATGTGTGGGAGAACACTTTAGGAATTACTATGCAAATATTTACCAAATGTTAAATTAAAGCCAGGTCACATGAATGCACAAGTGCAATGTAGGCAGAGAAGTGACATAAATTAAAAAAAATGGGTTTGACATTCATGTTGTCACAGAATCCTAACTCAACTGTTGCCACCTAATGCAACACCTTCAGTCTTCAAATAGTCCAAAGTAGGTGCAAGAATTCTTCTACGCATTTATTTTCAGGTAAACATATTCAAGTAAAAGATCAAGCAGTCTGTAATTAAAAGACACTCCAGTTATTGTTAGGGGTTTCTATACACACATCTACAGATACACATTTTTTAATGTACCAAAAACTTGGACCATCATGTTTATTTCTTTTGTTCCAAACTCAAATGGGAAAGTGTCTACTTTTCTAAAAAATAAAGCCACATACAAGTGTTGCAGTTCATATCACTCATTAACAGCCTGAAATATGCAACAGAATCCTAACAAGTTCAAATACATTTCAGCTGGCCCATCAATAACAAACACCACCACTTAATGATTTCACAATTAATTGTTTGGTGGTGTTATCTGTTCTGCTACGCAGAATGCATAAAATTAATTAAAATCCCTATCCTGGAATTTTTAATTTAAATAAAGATAGGATGCACTGAAAAATTCAGAAGTAGGAATGACTTAGTAAGACTCCTCCCACAATTATTCTCAGACTGGTATTTTAGAAGCACCTCCACAGTATTGCTTCACCAGAGCAAATAGACTTCAATGAAATACAACATGAAAAAGAATGTATTTTAAGAAATGGAAATCACATATGCCTGTTCCACATCCACAGTGACAGAATAAACGCTAGGTCAAAGTTGGGGGAAAGGATTGGACTCCAGCTATGTTGTTTTCCGTCATTTAGTGTAAAAACAAGAATAAAAACCCACAATCACAACATTTCCTGATGAAGGGGATATTTTAGGTTAAGGTCAGTAAGAGAGAGATATTCTACTATTTAGTTATTTTTAGATTGTAATGTGATCTATTACCTCCCAATATATAAGTAGTATTTAATGATTTCTATAAGCATTCTATGGCTACATGATGTTTCATTATTCACAGCTAAATAGCACTAAGTATTAGTTACTCTCAAACCACAGCGTGCAGAGCCGAGTGCAAAAAGGGAGTTGGAAAGGAACAGACAGATTAGATGGGTCACAGCCTCAAACTTAATCTCTAAATCCTTCTCAAAATTTATCACTAAATTAGAACAGCCTCCAGCATTTTTTGTTTGTTTACCATAACCACCTCCAAACAAGCCTGAAGCGGTACTTCTAGTCAGACTGCATTTCAACTGCCAGCAACCGAGCTGCCATCATCAGTTGCAGTAAAGGTAGAGAAAGGTAGAGCTCTGGTTTACGGCAATATGAATACCGAGTTCCCAAAATCAACAGCTGATCGGGAAGCAAATATTTGCATACCACATACTGTCACTGCTGGTTGTCAAATGCTCCTCAGTCACAGTGAAGGATTTCTCAAGAATAATGGTTAGATCTCAGCAACAACAAGGTACAAACACTTTTATTAGGGTTTCTCTTAGGTTGTATAAGGATTTTCAAGTGTATCATACCCCGTCCTCCTAGCAGGCAAAGAACTATGTTAATACATACATGTGAAGACAGTTTAACCAGTAGAACTGTATCATTTCTGTAACAATATTGTATGTTGCAGAGATGACATTTTTATGGCATAAAAGCAAACACAAGAAGCTTCTGTAAAACAAAGATGAACAGTTTTCTGCACAAGACATTAAGTCCATTCCAGACATTTACTGAATTCAGCAGATCCTAGCACTGATCAGATCCAATAAACCTCCCCATATGAAGGCCAGAGTATAATTAGGTTTTCTTTTCATGAAATTTCAAAAATAGAAAAAAAAGCAACATTTAGGTTTCACTGCTCAGGAGCTTCCAGAGTTTAGTTTGCATTACAGTACAACAGCATAAGTTACAAACCCATATTTCTAGGTCTCTGTTAAAAATAAATTCTTACCTGGCATTAATTACATTGTCTTTATAGCTCTATAGTTCAACTGCATGAAATTAAACAAGATGTTTTTAATCATTTCTAGTTAGAAATTCAAAAGCAGTAGAAACCTTCAAGATAACACAAGGAATAGAAACACAGTGAGACAGTAAAAAAAATTTGTCATGTATTCCATAGGATTGTTGTTCTCCTTCACCAAAACTCTGAATCTGCTTGCATTAGAAGTGCAAATGCTTTAAGATGCAAGAGAGAAGATAAAACTTCTTTATAACCCTCTACCACCTGAAGTGACAAACATTCAAGTCAGTAATATTTAAGAAAAAGGTCTGTACCGATTGAACTCAAAGACAGAAATTAAAGCTGAGGTGAGGACTTCTTGAAGGTAGTCTGCTCAGAAATTGCTTTTAAGCATCCAGCAATAAAACTATAGAAAACACAGAAGGCCATACAGTAGAAATAATCCTAGAAAGATGACTGTAGAAGGTGCTTCCTGATCTGCCTCCCAGATCAAACCATACTATAAAAACAAAGCCACCTAAGAAAGGATCTTAAGAACAGAATTCTGCCTTAACTGGGAGGTGATGGAGTACAGGAAGAAGTTACTTCCAAGCAATCAAACTTCTGAGCACATACAAGACACAGTTCTTCACTTTTAACAGTAAATTTAGCAGGGCTGACTAACAAACTTTCAACCCCACTACCAAAACATAGCTTCACCTCCCTTTCCATAGTATTCACAAATTGCATGGGCATTTTCATTACAGCTGATAGAGTTACAGGCACATAGCCTTCAACCGTTCTTTACCATAAGCCATAAAGCAAAGCAAACAAGAAATTTAAAAAAACAAAAACAAAAAACAACCCACACCACAATATTGACAGTAATGTAATTTTGAGCAGTGTTTGCATCTGTCAGCTATTACTAGGAAGGCATCTGCCAACGAAGAGACCCACCTCATACCTGTAACACTCCTAACTCAGCAAGAGCCACTCTCACATTTCCCTTTCTGCAAGAAGAGGTCCAATCAAACAAACGACTTGAGTAAATGCTTTTGAAATTATAGGCTATATCACATGACTGCAACACATTTTAGTAGGCAGCTGAAGTAATCACAAAGATCTTACACATTTCATCAGGCTAGGATAGGACATTGCCGCCTGCTACATAAGGGCCTCCTAAAATCAGTTTTTGCCTAAGAGTAACTTAAGCAATCTTAGACCAATTACCTGAAGAAAATTAAAAGAATACTAGATTACAACATAACTATTGAGCATGGTATCATCACTAGTAGCCAACTCCTATCTAAAATTCCTCCTTAGTAAGCCTCCCTTACTAATTCAGTGTACTGAACTGTTGCCAAGTTAGACTCTCAAAACAACAAAGAAATGGAAGTATCTGCATGTATGAGGAACATACAGGAAAAAGTAACTCAAGAATCCCTAATTTTTTTTTTTTTTTAAAAGCAACATTACCTGCAAATGAGCATCAAGAACAGACTTTTCACAAGGATTAAAAACACAAACCACAAAAAACCCTGAGTGTCTCAAAAGATCAAAATACTTAACATGAGTGTTTACTGGAGGACACACTTGATCTGTTTGTGTCTGGTTTATGTCAGCTTATGTGTACTGATTTCAGTACAGGAAATAAAATGAGAGACCACAGAAGTAAAGCCAGTCTAAATAATATATCCATGACATTTGTTTCTGGCCAAAGCACATGTTTTGATTTACAAAGAGGTTAAGAAGTTTTCTTCATACAGTAAGACAACATAGAAGATGACATTTTAGTCCTCCTAACAGGAATAAATTAAACATTCAAGATATTTTTTTTTTCAAAGCAATTTACCCTACTGTTTAGAAAATCTGATTTTAGACTATAGTAGAGGAACTATTCCATGTAAACAAGCAATTTACAAAATAAAAATAAAGAAAATCATTTTATGTATTTTCACACACATTAAATTTTTGTTTAGATTCATTCACTTTATCTTTCAAGACTAGTTGTGAAAACTTCTCTTTCCCCATTTTTTTTTTTAATCATCATTGAATGCAATATTGCCAAATAGTGTAATTACAAAGTAGGAAAGAAGTCCTCAAAAAAATAAAATTTTACATAAGGTCACTTTAAAAACCCAATTTTAAAAGTTTCTGTCTTTGAAGGTGCTAAAAACTTGATGTCAAAACTGAGACTCTTATCAGATCAGGTCAGTACGGACACAGATTTATCTTTGTCACTAAGGTTGGTTTTATCTTAGCACATCTGCCAGTTTTTTGAAGTCTGCTCACACCATTTGCCTTGCTGGCTGCTCTTAAGGATCCGAGTGGAAAGAGCTAAACAAACAAACAAGACAACCAAACAGTTCATGCATAAGGCCTGTGGAGTACCCTGGATTTGTGAGAGAAAGACCGTTACCCAATCTAGGAAAGGGCAGGAGAAAACACACAAAAAAAAAAAAAAAAAAACTTCCCTTGTTTTTTTTTGAAGTCAAGGGGACTATTGAATGCAGGCAGACACAGCTGACAACCAGAAAGCACAGTTTCTTTTTAGTCTTTGGAATGAGAGTAACACAGCATAAACACAGCTCACTATCAGCTTTATATTTAACGTGCTAAATGGTCAGGATTAAAAGTTACTAGTCAATCCCTAGTCACCAAAGGGCCTAGAATATATCTTGATCTTTAGCCATCTTCAAATAATTATGCTTTGAGAAATTAATAGGACTAGGTACTACTGTGACTACAAGTCAAAACCCAACAGCACGAGCAAGGGCTGATAACCACTTCAGTCTCCTTCACCTGTCCTCTCCATACAACCATCCACCAAACTCCATTTTGGATTAATGAAACTCATCCTTCTCCCATTCTTTTTCTTTCTCTTTCCTTCTCTGAGTCATTTTCATGTACTATTAACACATTCTGTCTTTCTTGAGTAGATGGAAAAACAAATGTTTACAAGTTATAACAGCTACCTCCTTACAGGAAGACAGGCTTCGACATCAGAGAGCTTCCATCCTGGGTGGTCTCTCAAGGTAGAGATGCTAGCTACAAGCAACCTGACATACAGGTTATATACATGCCACCATCACCTCAGTTTTATTTTTTAAAATGTCCCAGTTCACATTTTAAGATAACGAACCTGCTCTGAGCTCCTGGAAGACAAACAATAGAACATAAACACAGAGAAAGTTCTTCAGACAGGTTATAAAGGACGGCAAAGGGAGCACAGTCAACAGGTTTTCTCCACCCAAGTCACTTGACACCTACATACTGTAGGCCACACAGGGACAGTGAATCTCTGCTGTCCCTCAGAGACACTGTTTGCAAAGAGAGACTAGAATATTTCTTGTTCTGTGGCCATATTTAAATGATTATGCTTTGAGAAATTAATAGGACTATGTACTAAATAGAAAGTCTTTTCATTTTTCACAAGGCAGGGAAGGTAGATACTCGTCTCATGTAGTGAGGTCCACTATCACTAGAAAGCAAGAAAGAAGAGAAAGTTGGTTTATCCTGGTAGTTGAATATGCAGTGGAAAACAAACAAACAAAAAAACCCCAAACAAACAAAAAAAAACCCCACACTATCTCCCACATTAGGTCTGAAGAGGAAAACAGAAAAAACTGCAGAGATATCCCTAGCATGGAATTCCCAACAGTCGAATAGTCGGAGCACAGATATATAAATCCGAAATGATCCAGAATATTTTATCTTACACTCAGACTTTGATTTAATTTGCAGTATTCTGATTTTATACTGAATCTGAATGAGAACCACTCTCTTAATAAGACCCACTATCTGAATATTATCTGATTAAAATATTATGTAGAGAATACATCACTAGAGGCATCACATAGCCCACCTTTACGCTCCAACATTTGACATTTAAGAAGAATATTACAGTGAAAAACAAGTATGCAAAACCAGAACAGGCAAAGATAGTTGGAGACACCAATTCAGACAAAGGTCCACACACTGCAGTTGCAACAACTACAAAGCAACCTGCCCTTAAAGTCTCAGTTGAAACTGGAGTGCACTGTATGCCAGATGCTGAATCCAAGATAGCTATAGGAATACAAGAATGCAAGTGTGAACTGATCTTCAGTTACAAACTAAGAGTATCCTTTAGCTCATCAAGCCCATTAGACTAGATGGCTTCAACAACATACAAACACAAGACTCATCCCTATGCAAGTTAACACAACAGCTCTAGCACAAAACATCTTTAAGTAAAACCACAACAATTTAAGCTTTAACTTTCATATCCCATGTTCTCTGTGTCATATATTAGCTACAATATTCAGAGTAATATTGTTATGCTAATAAGCAAACTGCTACATAGCCACAGGCACCTGGCAAATAATTTGCATTGAGTCTGGCTTTTTGTTTGATATCTGAAGGTAGCACTGGGGGGTTGAGGGACCACAGTCATGATTTCTTAAAAAACAACTTAAAGGGAGCACACAGAACTATAAAGCTACTCTTTCTAACTGCCAATCATTTTTCACACAGAAATGAGGCGGGGGAAAACCTTAAATAAGAAAGGCACATGTACAAGACTACTGTATTTCAATAGCAAAGTCCAGGTTGAGTGAACAACATTGTTATTTTGCCAACTAAAACTGAAGGTACCTTAAATTCAAACCATTCAATACTGCCACAGATAACAAAAACAGGCTGGCTGTAAATTCACACAACTCAGTTTGTTACAAACTCGGCACTGAAGATCTTGAAGTGATAAATGGCTCAGTATCTACAGTAAGAGCAGCCACCACTTCAGTCCTGCATCTAGGAACTATCTAAGATTATGTTATTTACAACTGGCTTGGCCTTCCTTTGATAAAGTGATTAATGTATTAGCAGCTGACACAGGACTGCTTATCAGAGGCAGCTGAGAGTTTAAAAGGTGTGATTGAGTAACAGCAGACTCCAAACTCCCACAAAACAGAATACAAATGCATATGAGACAATGCAGATCAGGTATGCCGAAATCCCGTAAAGCCTTCTAACATAAACCAAGCTTTAGACAAAACTCAAGTACAAGAAAACAGTAGTAAATTACAGAAGTATATCCTTAATTCCACATAGAAAGCCATTACATATTTTTGGGAAGAAAAAAATCCTCTCCCTCAATAACATGGAAGTATTTCACTTGTTTTACAGAAAACAGCAGGACTTGGCTGCTGCAGTGCCATCCTACGTCCTGCACAGAGCAACCACCCAGCAGAGGTCAGGGAGTTTTGCCAGACTTGCAGTGTCAGTAAGGCCAGTCAGACCCCAGACCACCACTGTCTTCTCACTCTTCCAAGCCTGGTGCATTGCAGCAACAGCACCAGTTCCCACCAGTGCCATTTCCCCCATCAACCCTAACCAGTTCTCTCCACACTCCCTGTCAACCTACTAGCAGTTACAGTTCATTGCTTTCTTTGGAGAAGTGCTCAGCATGGATTTGGGGTCCAGTTGTAGGCCCCAGTGCTAGAAAGATGCTGAGACAGACACAGTAGTTTTAAATACCCAAAGCATTAGAAGTATTTGAAGATGTAAGTTGAGTCCCTTTGAGGCAAAACTCATTACAACAGAAAGAAGAAACAAAGGGGGGGATGGAAAGTAATGTATCAAGTAGGAATTGTACATGCAGGGAGGGGAAACAAAGGATTTTTCAACCATACAGGTGTTGGCGCAAGGTCTGTGCTAGATAAAGCTGTTACACGTCACTGTGTTCTCACATGAAATGCTAAATTAACCAGCCTCCCTCCTCCCTTGACTTCTCAGTAGCAAAAATGACTGGGTCAAGAATGTTCTGAAGGCACAACTAACAGGCATGCACTGCCTAATTCCATAAAGATTAGCTAGCTTCACTGGTTCTGACAACTGTTTGAAAGAAAATGAGCAGGAAGTTTAAAAATTAACAAAAATATTTACTAGCATAATATTACACCATGGGAATTATTATATAACCTCTCTTACATTTTCTGTTATATTACTGACATTTACACTATCATAGTACAATATTGCTAAGTTTTAGTATTTGACTTCCAAGACAGAGCAAATACAGCTGGTGAGTAGCCCAAACAAGCTCCACTCTAATCCTATTGGTAGAGCCAAGTAGTGGAATTGGATGAAACCCAGACAAAGACAACTCTCTCACTCCTGAGATCAACTTCCACCTTCACCTGACTGAAAAAACAGAACATGCCAGAATTAACACATCATCAAAACTTTATGTCCTATGCCTAAGTGCATCTCATGAAATGGATTTTAACCAGATAGAAGACAACAAAGAAGAGAATGAAGTTATTCACTCTTTCATTGAAATTTAATACCATGAGTGTGCAGAAGGGTTCCCCCTGCCCCATCCTAAGTGCAAAAAACCCCAGCCCTTCTCCTGCTCCTCCAAATATCTTCAGGAGAAGAGAATCACACAAGAATTGAGAAGGAACAAATTCAGAGATTTAAAGGAAAAAAGAAGGTGGCAAAGCAGAATGAAAGTCACTGCAAAACAGCTAACAGACCGGTAAGTAGAGCATTCAGCTCAAATGTGAAAAGTGACACCTGAGGCACAAGTTCCAGTTACTGGTTTGTGGTAACTATCTCCAACCCTCTCCTCTGACCAGGAATTTCTTTCCAGAGCTTGCAGGAGGGCCACATGGAAACTTTCTGTACACAATTTTAATCCCATCAGTACAACCTCACAATAAACTTCAAATGAAAATAACAGCTGTTAAGCAAACTTGATTAAATGCTGTATTTGCATATATTTTGCAACAGTCCGGAGATGCCATTACAACCTTCCTTTTCATTTGCAGTTTGATGCCATCCATCACTCATACAGATGAGTCCAATTTACTTTTCAGTCAGCTACCTCATTCATTCTCTTTGGGCTCCACAACTGCATCCATATACATTCGCTCCACATGTTATGCCACACTAAAGCACCTACAGAAGTAATACTTCACTGTAAAATTAAACAAAGACCTGTTGGAAATGCCTACAGCACACAGGACACACGATAACCATTATTCACAAGAATGCTCAAGGCTAACCAGGTTACAGGAGTGCTTTATCACAATGCACTGTCACTAGGACTTCCAGTGTAACGTTACCTTCTCATTAGCAGAGGTGATTATATCTCAGTTTCCCAACTCACATACACAAACACCAGCAGAGAGCCAATGCTGAAGGCTTTTCAGTAAAGTAATTGGATCTACTTTCACTAAATTTTATCACTATGTGTGGTGCCTGAAAAAGGAAACCAGCACATGCAATGAAGCAGTTGATTCTCTTTTTTTTTAAATGGCTACTAAGTAAGGAAACAGCCATTGTCAGTTAATAGAAAAAGTGATAACATCAGAATTTGCTAGTATAATGGTCACATAAGGTAAGTGATTTGGCCTCCTACAGAACCTGCAACAGCTTTGGCTACATTATTAGAGGTATCTCTTACACTAACTACAGAAACACTAAGAAAAAAGCCTGAAAATTCATTAAGTGAGCAAGATTACAACATTATTAAATGGTTTTATCATTAAATTGTAGCTTGTATCTTTGAGTATTAACTCATATTTATCTAAAACCATCACATAAAAAGTATGATTCACAGTTTGAAAACTAAATCTAGGGTTTTTTCTTCCCAATTAAGAGAAACTCCTTCCCACAAAGCCTCCTCTGTCAGCCCTCCCCTGCCCCCCGATTGCAGAAAAACATTTTTTCACAACAAAAGCCAGTAGTATGAAATTTATCATGTATAAGATGTTTCAAAACTGAAATAACATATTGTAGAATGTTAATAGTCCACTATAACCAATTTCAAAACAACTACTGTTTGCAACATGGTACATGGAGCTAAGGCCTGCACTGTCAAATCTGCTTATGAACACTAACATCCTGGATTTTGCTATACCATCAAGTTGGGGCTTTTTCCTCTAAAATCCCTATTGATAAGCCAAACAGTTAATCTCTAGACACACAATGCATAAAAGGGATCATTTCAAACCAGAAAAATGGAAGACACTTATAATCACCACAGCATTCACATTTGAATGACAGCTAAACATAAAGACACATCAAGCATTCAGCCATCTGGAAAGAAGCTGGTATTTTTTTCATATTGTCTATTCTCAAACCTTTAAGGCATGAGTCAGAGGTTGACCAAGACTTCCATTTAGTGAGATGCTCATTTCCTATCTACAGCCATTAATGAACTGCAGTATGAACAATAAGCCAGACTCCTCCACTTTCACTGAATTCAAAAGACAGTTGTGTCATACCAAGACAAACAATGCGTGTATACTGCCAGATGTATGTTACATTTGAAACATCTGAAGTTACCAAAAAAGACCTACCTAGTGTTGTCCTCGTGTCTTTGAATATGGCTTATTTAATAAAATGATGATAGCAATGAATATGTATTTTGTTCTTCCAGACAAGAAAGAATACAATGGCAACCTACATAACTGCAAAATTCATGATACATAAAAAACCACAACCAAAGTAAGTATTCAGCCTCTATTCACAGTTAAATGGTAGTGAACGTTGCTGCAGCAAAACAAACGAAACCACATTGCAAGTACAGCTAGCAGAGACCTGGGACAAGGAGAGCAAGGAGAAGGATGACACAGTCCAACTTTAGCACTGCATTTCTAATGTTACATGAGAGGCCTAATAAGAAAAAGCACACTGCATGTTCAAAAGCAAACTATCTACCCCTTTCAGTTTCTGACTTGCTCCAATTACTCCCCCACAAAACACAAAATCTAATTTAAATGGAAGATGGCCTAAACCAACACTTTTCCAGACTCAAGGATTAAGGGGTCAACACTGGCATACTCCCATTTGATCCATCTTACTTCAAGTAGAAATACATGAAAAGGATAAGAGTTTAGAGCAATTTTGTTCTGTTGACAGTTTTAAAAAAATAAGTGGGTTGAATACAACAGTAACGATAAGGAGGAAAAAACCCTCAGAAGTAATACATTTAAAATGCACAGACCATGAGTGTTCTTTGAAGCATTTTGAGTTATGCTGAGTATTTCAAGCAAAAATTAATTCTTCATTTTGCTATTTGTAAAGCTACTGGAGTGGTTTCTACAAGGGTTTTTCAGGTAAAGTTAGGATCTCCCAGCAGTCAGTAGCTGAATGAGAGCTATCCAAATAACTCTTCCTGAAACATTAATACCAAAGACTCTCTGGATTTTTGAGTGCTAATCATCTTGCCTAACATAGAGGAGTCATCATTTATCATGACAGGACAGACCCTGTCTAAACCATGCCAAGATTGTACTTTTTACCCCACATACAAACATCAACTTTTTTTAAAAAACAGAACTATCTTCCTTTTTCACAGCAGTCTAAAAGCCTGCATCATGACTGCTACTACGCAAGTGTTAGTCTCTGTGCACAATGTCAAAATGTCAATGAACCTTCTCCTTTTTGTTGCTCAACACAACTATTCCAGGTTTCCAGCTCTTCAGGGAGTTTTCTTTTTGTAGTTTATAGTGCCAGGAACTCCTGAAACATTCGTTCAGAATACATTCATTACAGCTAGCAGGGGAAAATTAATTGCAAATTGGCAGCAGCTAGGTTTTTCAAACAAGCCTAATTCTGTGCGAGCTGAGCACATTAACTCCCTTCAGTCCTTGAAAAATTTCAGCACGACTTTCTACCCCACAAAAGACATGGGAAGATTCAATTCAAGGAAACAATCTCCTTTCTCATCTTCTATTACCTGGGCAAAGAACAGGTTGAGGTGCCAGAAGATGACAGCCAGATTTCCAACATCAACTAAGAAAACCTGCATGCCATATTTGTTAAATAAGGCAACTACTAGAAACAGACATCTGAAAAATATGCCAATAAAGTAAATTTGATATTGGTATACTGCTGTAATCTATCCTACAGAATGGGAAGGCAGGTGGGGAGGCGGGGGAACAATATAAAGGAAAAGACAAAGACAACTTCTATAGAAAATCTTAATAGAGAAACCTAAAGAAAATACAGTTGAAGTCAACGAGTCAAAGCAAAGTATGCCACATTTTTGGCACACTAGAGCAAACCAGATATTTTCTCAAATTTAGAAGTCCTTACTCAGTATGAAATAAACCGGCTTGTAAAACTAATCCAATAGATTACTGACAACCCCTTCCTGTAGCCAATTATTGTATTTATTAGAAACCAAGGTTATACCTTAAAAAAAAAAAAAAATCATTGTATAGCCAACAGCTTTTTAACTTAATGTGAATGGAAGGACTGTGGTTTGGAGGTAAACTGCAGTTTCACGGTGTTCACAATATAGAGACATTTGATTGATGCAATAATGTATTTGCCTCACTTTTTCCTGCTAGCTTAACAAATACCAATTTATTTTTTTTTCCTAAATGCAAGCCTGCTGGAGTCTTTACTCTGCAAAAAAACTTCCTTTATGACTTCTGGTTTCCATGGAGGCTTTCATGTAGACTAGCTCACAGTTCAAATAAAAAACAAGATAGTTAGTTATTTCTTTAAGGAAATAACTTAAGTAGTGAATGGATCACTCCAATGTTAAATATTTTAAAAGCAGAAGCTTGTTTCAGTTGAAAAATGTACAGGTGAGATGCTTCAGGATCATCCAATTTCCTGATGACAAAGTATGACACAGGCTGAGGATCAGAGGAAGTTACCCACTTGTTTTTGTCCTGGAGAGACTGAGGAACTATTTTCATTATACAACTGCATAGGTCTTACTACCCGTGAAAGAAAAAGCATGACTAAGCCTTTCAAGGCTTCAACTGCTGCAAAACAGCAACCTCCCCTTGATCAGATTTGTAGAATACCTGGACTACTTCTACTTTTAGAAGAGTTACAGACACACTGTCACAAGTAGCTTTGTTTACTGCTTCCCCTACTTCTGCACTACTGAATTTCTTTCCTACCTTTGTGGTGTTTAGCATCTAGGATAAATCCAACAAAAATTGAGATGAGAGCCCTCCATCAAAATCCCTACTGAATTAGTTAAGAAAGCCTTACAGAAAAAGGTTACAGCTGGCAGAATGAGAATTTCAATAGCTGTTCAACCAGGGTTCCACAGGAAAGACATTCTGCAACTGACCTCTAGGCAGGAGTTGCCAGGTTAGACAGCACATGCAATCCTGACAAGCTACGGAGGAAGAAGTTAGTATATGACCCGGAACTCTACTTAACTAACTTCCTTATTCATAAAACTCATCAATTACAAAAGGTACAAGATACAAAGATACAAAATCTGAATCCAAATCAGTCTACAGCCAACACTTCCACTAACAGCAAAGTCTTAAGCCTTAAGTTTGCAGTGTGGTTTCATTTCTGGCTTGTGCTCAGAAATAAAAAAGTTGGCAAGCAGAGAATGTTAGTGGAAAGCTGTGTAACACTCAAAATACTATCCATCAAATTCATCACTAAATGAGTATCACAGGGGACCATTAAAAAAAAAAATTTAACATACTCAGCTTCAGCAAAGGTCACAGGAAGCAAACTGTGCCACTAAGAATCGAATTCAACAAAAAATGCCTGACTTACAAGAACTGAAGTGAATGGTACCTACATTCAGTAACATACTCCTTAAAACATAGAAAAATGGTAGAATTATACTTCAAACCCTCTACATAAAATTCTGCCCTTATGACCATTAATGACAGCCAGCACTGTAAGACTAACTAAACAAGAAAAAAGGCTAGGAAAGACTATACACTCTCAAAACTTCTAGTTTGAGGAGAAATAAAGACCTACCTCTATATGGACATCACCGAAATTTATAAAGATGCATTTAATTTAAGTCTGCCTGACCCACAGGCACACCAGCCAAGAGAACAGCTGCAGAGCAGGTACCTGCATATTTTCAACTGGTCACCTTCTGTAGCAGCTGAAGATCACCTATCTACTTACTAGAAGAACAGAACCTTGTAATGGTAGGTTTCAGGGAAATGTGAAAACACTACCTACTTTACCACCACCTTTCACAGGTAATGGGAAGCCATAAATCCATGCCCAAATTAAAAGAAATAATCCTCAACTGTAAGGTGGTCTACACATGGGTCCTCAAGATCCATTCCAGAGTTCAGACACAGAACAAATCCACCACAGAGCAGATCAACCCATCACGTTTTATGACTTGCCTCTCCCTCAAAGGTTCAAACAGCAACATTCTGGATTCTAACCACTCTGGAGCTGGAATGACTCAAGTTGACCTGTACACTGACAGCCAAATTAAAAGAAACAGGAGATGATTATATAAAGTATGTTTTTCTCCTCTCAGAAAATCTATAACTTATTCAGGTTTGCCAATAAAGATCAGCTCAGCTGTTGATGGATTGATGAGAATGAGACAGTATCTTCTATAACAATCTGAAGGTCTTCTAAGGTTTTAGGAAAGAGAGATGAACACAGGAACTTATTAGTGAAAGAAAACAAACACCATATAATTTTCCAGGAATGCGGGTGTCTGAGCTTCTTCTGATTGTATCAAATTCTCCTTTAGTCTAAGCACTTCATTTTCTTCTACCGATTGAGAAATTACTGCATTTTTGTAAAAAGCAAATGATAGGAAGGGTGCGTGTTAGGATTCACCAATAGCTAGTATTTTGTTGGGAATCTGGAAAACATTCCATCAGATAAGCTGTGCTATAAAACCATTTGGCTCAATGGAGCCTCATCTTTGAAGTCAAATCCCTAGCCAGAAAAAAAAAGCCCCAAAAGCCAGCTGTTAGCCTCTACCCATCAGACTGAATTCTGTGATTCCAAGTACCAGTCTTTGTTAGCCTACAATCGTTCATCTTCCTCCCCATCTACCATTCATACAAATGGTATCCTTATTACCAGCTGTAAGAAGCATGTTCATTCAAGCATTCTGTAGTTTTCTCTTTCATACATGTAATAACCAATGAAGAAAAGCATTGAAGTAAGAGGTCTCACTGTGGCAATAAATGCTGCCAGTGCATCCTCACAGAACCGAGCAACTTGTCTAAACCTCCCAATTCAGGAGCATTCCCAAGAGCAAATGTAAGCACTGGAGTAGTGCTATGGCACCTGCCACAACAAAGCAAAGCCGTCAGTTCTGAATGGATGTACTGTTGGCATAAAAATTACAGGTTTACACTGGAAAGTAAGACAGATTTTGATGACATTAAAACATTACAACAGTTCGCTTAATGGAGGTGTCTATAGCACAATCACTAAGCATAAGAAAAAAAGAATTTACAGAATCAAGTCTTACATATTTCCTCTTTAAAGTGAGAATAACAGTCCTAAAAAGGTCCACTGCAATCACTAATTTCTTATAATGCAAAGTTCTTTTTACAAATAAGTTAGAGGTAATCCTATGTAAGAAATAAAAGTGCTGAAGATAAAACTTACAGACCTACCACAACAACATATAAACCGAGGGGAACAAAACCTGCTTTTATTAAGGAAGACACTATGCAAGTACTGCATAGGTATTTTTTCCCCCAAAGTCCTTGCAACATGCTGATTTTCTAAATTTTTCATATGAAGCAGCTTCCTCGGTTTACCCACGTATCCAGGGCACTATCTGGTCAGGGGAATTTAGAAGTCCATTTCTATCAGTAGGTTGTTCACTTGAGCCCATCATTTCTGTTCAGTCAGAAATACTCTGACATAAAATGGGTATATCTTTATGCATAAGCAAGACTCAAGAATGAAATATAAGAATACAAAGTAGAATCTGTTCTCAACAATACTAATTGCTCGAGACCCTCAGCTTTATCATATTTATTAAGGATGAAACACAGGCATCTTAATAGGGGGCTAGAGGGAGTTTTCAGTAACGAAGCAATAGGTCTTCACACCTAGGAAAGCCGCTGTTAAGATAGCAGCATCGTTAGGAAAGCCTAAAGAATGTTCTGCTCAATGGGGGAGGAAATCTGCTGCTTCAGTAGCAGGATGCGAGACTATACAGTATGGTGCCACTCAACTGACCTATCATACTGAACAAGTAAGGAAGAAAGCATAGTCACATAACATGAATCAAAAGACATTATTCCCAAATAACTGTATCTATTAAAAACAAAAACATTATGTTTTTAAGAAAGTATCAATAAAACATAACCCTCCATTTTCAAATACTTACAAAATGCAGCTTTAATATTTTTTTCTGCAGAAACAAAAGCACCTCCCAGTTCCATTCTATGCCAGAAGGAGTATTTTTTTCATTTTTAACATCAAGACTATCATACTACATGGTGCTTCCCAAACTGGAAATAAATACACAAAAAATACCATTTCAGGTTTAAATTCCTTCTTCACAAATTCATATGAGACTCTTCAGAGTTCAACTGGGCAAAGAGCAATAGGGAGCCGTCATTACTGAGAACTCTGTACTGCTCTTCAATGACTTCCTTCTATGACTGTTTTAACACTCAGTTATTACAAAAATCTTTGCTATCTCTACAACTGAATAGTACTCAGAACTTGATGAATATTATCTGGAGGACAAAAATGAAAACTCTTTATTATCACATACACTGAAGTCTGACCTGCAGTACTGTCAGGATGAGTTATTCTCATTTTGCCTACTGAATTTCCACCAGTTCCATCCAGCTCTACCCTTTGACTGAGCTCCCCTGAAACACATTAACATCAGATGACTTAATATTCAGCCAACAGCCCAAGTTACTGGCAGCAGTCTACTTCTTAAAAAGAACAAAGGATCCAAAATTTTCTTTTCTAGGTTACATAAGTACATCATGTCCTATAAGACATTTTGTATGACAAGTCTAAGTCCATGGGCAGTTGTTCTTTTCTTTTTCTAACAGGTGTTTATAATCAGGAGACTGGGAATCTACCAAAATCTCATTACATCCACACTAGTGGCTATGATGCAGCAGGCATCATTTTATGCCAAAGTGATAAAAAGGTGAAACTTTAAAAGTACCTAATTTTTCCGTATCAGTGTAAAAGCGATCCTGAAAATTCTTTGAGACCCAAAATTCTGCCACTTGCAAGCTATTTCCAGTCTCAAAGAAATATCACCACCAGTGTTATTAAGTCAGTAACAGTTTGTTTTACATAGAACTTTTAAATTAATTTGTCTTCTTTCCTTTTCTTTACTGTCCCTACTTACATGGCCTGTCTTCTTATGTATGAGTCAGTTACCCATGAACTCATGCAACAGTAATGGAAAAGCAGTGTATCAAGTTATAGTCTCCTTTTTTAGTATGATATCATAGTGGACAGATCTGAAGGCTGAATGCAGAAGTGATAATTAAGCTGTTCATTGAAATACATCAGTTTCCAAGACAATGTAAAAGCTCACTAACATACTGTAGCTGATTGAGCAATACTAAGACAAATGTGGAAATTAATAGTTAAAACAACTCCTAGTACTTAAATCAGAGCTTGTAATTGTTTTGGTAGAACAAAGATTATGGATTAACCTCATCCCTATTAGAAAGTTTATTTTATGCTCTAAGACAAACTAGGATAGGAAAAACCCACACACACTAAAAACTAGAGACCACGTCTAAGACAAAAGTGCCACACAAATACAACTGTATTACTCTGCCTTTATAAAGGACTAAATACTCATGTTTTGCCCAAAACAGTAAAGTGTTCATAACAAAGGATTTCTTTCAAAACTTTCCACATATATCTTCTGAAGAAATTTGTTATGTTTTTGCAAACTTTTTTGGTAAGCATAGAGTTTGAAGTCAAAATAAATTGTCATTTTCCCTACTCCCAATGTTTTTAGAGAAACTACAAGAACATTTAGTACTCCTTCTGCTTGCTGGCTGATTTACAACAGCAATACATAATTCCAGAAAACTAATTGTCATGTTGTGGGGCAAGCAAGAACAAAAAGAAAGGGAAAAAACACTTTATTAGTAGGAAACAGAAAATGACATAGTCAACCTGCAGCATTAGCTCTTTAAATGCATCTAATTTGGGGAAGATCACCAACACAACCCAACTAACCCACTATTCTCACTCTAATTAAAAATGTACCTTTCTTGAATCAACTTGTTTACTATATTATTGCTTCCTACTGAGTCTCACTGCCAATTAAAATTACCATTACCATTCCAGAATCAACTGATGGCTTCCACACAGTCTCATCAGTGGAAACAGACACTCTAATGCCTGTAACAACTGGAGATGGAGTCCCTGTAAGACAGTTCAACTAATATTTGATTGTCTATGTCAACATTCCCAAATGGAGGTCCACAAAGGCTGTGAAAGTGAGCCACTCAGGAATTTAACCGTGCTTAAAATGACAAATTTTAAACTCATATTTAAATGACAAATTGCAGTGCTTACTGATTTTGCTACATGGCTTCCACATCTCACCTATTCAACTGGCTTCTATGAGCAAGACTTCAGAACACCGAAGTAGTCACTTCAAGCAAGTCATATAGGTAACTGCCATGCATGCAAACATGAGTAGATTGATACACAAACACCACTTCCCCATCTCTGGCTTCTCCAGAGAGTTAAAGAACATCTGGGGCAGCAAGATGCTTTTATACGTCTTTCCTGTATAAAAAAAGATACTGAAAAGTTTCACTGCAGCTTAAAGAAAAATCACTGTGGATTTCACTTGCTAGTCTCACAGTCATTCTTTTCATTCTTTACATCACTTTCTGTACCAACAGCATTAAAGGCCTTTGAGTTAGCAAACTAGCATCTCCAGCTGAACCAAAGGCTACACTACAAAGCTGGTAATTCAAGTATTGCCTCCTACTTGGGGGGAGTGGCATTTCAAAAGGGAAAAGTATGAGCACAATGGTGTGCTTAGCTTGAATGCGTTTGGCCTCTACGCTTTCAACAGGACCATGCAGACCCAGACAACAGCACAAGAGCATATGGAACCCTTCAGTGCTGACCCAGAACCCCTCTTTCTCCCTCTCTCATCCACATAGGAAAAAAAAAAAAAAGAAAAAAGCAAAGAAAAGGTCTCTCACAATTCACTGGAAAACAATCAATGAGGTACCATGTCTTGCATCCAAGGGCTATGCCTTATAGCCACAGAGAAGCAAACACAAATAACAAGCACAGCTACTCAAGTATCTTGCACTACATCTGCTCTCACTCAACCAAAGAATCTTAAATACAACAGATAACATGCAACTGCTCCCTGAGGCACCAAAAATACTAAGTTACAAGAAATACTAAGAGACTGAACTGACAATAAGGCATCATTAATCCTACTATATCTACCTGTCAGCAGGAAGCCTTAACACACACACTACTAAACAGCAACAAAAGCAGATCCTGAGACACAAAAAAGTTCCACCAAGATTTATGTTACTGAAACACAAATTACTTTCTGAGATGACAGTCACTCCCCTGAAAATTTGTTCACAATTCTCACAAAGCAGCTGATCAACAAAACATGTTCTTAAACACGGATGACTATTCATATCATGAAATCCCAGAACACAGAAATCTTAGCAGATACTGTAATACAGACAATAGTTTATAAGTCCAGACAGTTATTTGTATCCTCCAGTGAATCAGACAAGATCAGCCCATTCAGAACTGCAACAGTACCTCTAAAACCCACTGCTAAGCTCAGTATCGTCAAAAAATAATCACTGTCTGATTTTTCAGCTGAAACAATGGCCCTGTATTTTGTTTAGTTAACGGAGCAATTGAGCTGTCATGACCAAACCCTGCCAACACAGCCCAGCCAAGAAACCAAACCAAATTTGTTAAGAAAACACAGCAGGCTACAATAGGCAACTGCCTGCAGAGTTCTCAGCTATTTACCAAAAGTCTCACAGAAATGAGAGACTTGGTCATTTACTGCATCTTTCTCTTCATTACAATTGTAAAGAAGTGCTCAGTACTTTAAACCAATTACAAATTTTGCTATTTTTATACACAGAAATTCAAATATTTTACAACATATAAGAATGAATATGCTAATCTCATATCTTCCCCTTTACCAGGCAAGTGACTGCAATGCAAGAGCAAAACTAAGCTTCCAGAACAACCCCCAAAATAGAGCCTCTCACACACATTTTTGTGGTATTTGACAGTACGATAACTGATAAAAATTTCCTAAAGCTTGATTCCTAGCTACCTTTTTCATTTTCCATTCTGCAACTATGAAAGATATTCCATGTATCAATTTTCTTCCCTTCTCCAAATACTTCAGGCACTTTAACAATACCATTTTCCACCTTGTTCTTTTAAAACACTTTAACACTTCAAAAAAAGCTACATAAAGAACACTTAACATGCCAACAGAAACAGCATCATTCTGCCACAGGAAGTATTCCAAACTTTCTAAATATTTTGAAAAGAAAAGCAAATCTTCAGTTATCTTTAACATAAACCTGTTTGCATGCCCACAACTCACAACAGATTTTAGCTGCTGATTATCTTGAAATAATCCCATTCTCTAAGATTCTACATTTTTGTAAAGAAAGTTAATTTTAGAAAGAGCTAATAGAAGGAAAATGGCAAAACATTCAATCCATCCATGTTAGATTGGACAAAAGCTCTCCACAAGGTAATAAAATTAATTGTTTATGGCTTCTGTATGATCTATTTTACCAACCCCAAATTTTCCCTCAGGAAAGAGCATTAACTCTGAGTAATGCTTGACAAGATAAGAGCAAATTTATTTAACTTTTTGGCTAGTTCCATTGCAAATCACAGAGACTGAAAACTAACTTATACAAAGCACTGTAAGAGAACTATTTAAGTTTCCAGTGAACAGAGGGGAGAGGGTGCAGAAATCATAAAACTTTTATTGACTTGAATGAAAACCTGTTTCGTATTTTTCGGGTCCTTAGGTTGCTTCCCCCACCCTGCCTCTTTACACATCCTTGTACAAGCTCTGAATCACCATTACTCAAAGTGATCAGCAATTTTTTGGAATAAACTGGACTATATCCACTTTGACTACAATGCAGAATAGGGAACTCAAGACTTCTATAATGAAATAGCCAGAAAAAAGTTTTGTTTGCAAAGGCAAGAAATACGAGGAGGTCAGAAATGTTAACTCTGGCATTTGGCAGTCCTATAGAGAAGGCTGGATGATTTTGACCTCACACTGAGGGGGGCATAGGAGATGACTGCTTAGCATAAAAGTAATTTTCTTGTAATATTACCTAAATAGCAAATTGGGTACAAAATCATGAGAAACTAATTGGCCATCTTAAATCTCCGGCATTTATCTGAACCTTTCTCAAGCTGTTGGAATTCCTCTCCTATAAATTGAGCCTTCCAGAACAGCATTGTGGTTTAACCTCATTCAGCAGCTAAACCCCGCATAGCCACTCACTCCCTCCCTCCCGACACAGGATGGGGGAAAGAATAAGAAAAGTAAAAGTGAGAAAACTCATAGGTTGAGATAAAGGCAGTTTAATAGGTAAAGCAAAAGCCACACACACAAGCAAAGCTCAACAAGGAATTCATTCATCACTTCCCATGGGCAGGCAGGTGTGCAGCCATCTCCAGGAAAGCAGGGCTCCATCACAGATAACAGTTACCTGAGAAGGCAAACTCAATCAATCCAAACATCCCCTCCCCCCCCCCTTATTCCTCCCTCAGCTATATATGCTGAGCATGACATCGTATGGTATAGAATATCCCTTTGGTCACTGGGGTCAGCTGTCCCAGCTGTGTCCCCTCCCAACTTCTTGTGCACCCCCAGCCTACTCACTGGTGGGATGGTGTGAGCAGGAAAGGCCTGGGCTCTGTGTAAGCACTGCTCAAGCAATAGTGAAAACATCCCTGTATTATTAACAGTGTTTCCAGCACAAATCCAAAACATAGCCCTATACTAGCTACTATTAAAAAAAATTAACTCTGTCCCAACCAAAAAGAATTTACACAAAAGTTTTGTAGGCCATCTTTCAACTATCATCGTGAGCCTAATTCCAATGTCATCACAAGCACAAATCAAAGCTGAAATCAAATTTTAAATTTCTAAGTTCAACGCGGCTGAAAATAATTCTGTTTCTGATAAACTCCAGTCCTGAAGACAGACTATATGCCTATTTAAATACTCTGGACCATACTTCAGTGCAAAAGATCTCACTGACTGTTGGCTGCAACAGCACCCAGAGTTCTATAAACATTCTGCAGATATTACACGCCTGCAATATTAATTGGGAAAAAGATTTTTCATAAAAAGTATTTATCAAGTTCTATGTATCTTCAAGCAGGTTAAAGCACTGCTCTTGCCCAGAAAGATTAACATGGTGACCACTATAACCTCTACCACACAGCACAAGTTTCTCTCAAGATAAAGCTGCAAGAACAAAAATTTTACTTCCAGTTTTGCACTCAGGATATCAAGCAACCGATTGGGCACTGAAGCAACCAGTACAGGGCACAAAATAGATCCCATAAGCCATTAGCTGTCCTTTTCCTATTTATTCAGATGTCTTAGGAGGATGGACAATCCTGCAAGACCTTAATTCAGGGCTTGTAACTGGAAGCTCTTTCACAAAGCAGTATTTGCAACACTAGGCCTTTCATCAATATTAAACAGTATCCCATTAGCCTTCAGCACCTGCCTCTTGGAAGAAAAAGAAAAAAGTATTTTTATGCTCAATTAGGTACAAACTAAGAAAAACTTGAGCTTCTTTCACGTAAAGGAAGTCATCTACCCATGCATATAGCACCACACAGAGCAGCTGATGCCAGAAAACACAAGCTTTAATGGAAATAACAGAAGTTATGCTTGTGCCTGTACCAAGTTTGTTAGTCAACATGCACAGCAATAACGTAAGAAACCTTAAAACATGTAGAATAAACCAGGCTAGCTTGTTAACTGAGTGGAGCAGGCTCTCAGCGCACCAGCATCAGCTGTTCACACAAAGTATCTGGCAGGGGGTTCACTGCACGGGCCCACGCGGGACAGGCACCACCAGGACGGTGTCCCGGGGGCCCAACGGCCGCAGGGCCCGGCAGCCCGCCCTCGGCGCCCCTCCAGCCCAGCCCAGCCCAGCCGCCGGCCGTTAACCCCGGCCGCGCCTCGCGCCGGCCCCGGGCCTTCCCTCAGGCCACCCCTCGCGTCAGCCGTTACCCACCA